>JAUHJX010441959.1:0-10027 GCA_031763035.1 Lilium candidum | reverse complement strand
TGAAGTCCATCATCTTTATTAACCACTGATCATTAGTCAAGTAATTTGCTTGGTTGATTCTCAGTATGGGGAGCTAAACCACGATCGGTGCTATTGCCTCTATATCATATGCCATAAAGAATTAGGTCTCACTCGTCGACTGCCTATAGGTGGTATGATAAACCTACAAGATATCTGAAAAATTTGCGTACTAATTATGCCTTGACTTGGTAGTAGAGGGAGAAAAGGGTTGAGGAAAAAGGTAGTAGAGGGAGAAAAGGGTTGAGGAAAAAGACTGAAGTATGAGCACTTGGATTGGTGAGAACACTAAGATCAAGATCCTTTTTGTGAAAGTATGATAAAGACTTATCAAACTAAACATGATGTGAGATGTGATCATGACTAGCGGCATAATCATAACAATGATTTTATTTATACTCAATTATAATATATGAGGAGACATAGATGACAGTTTGTTGAGATAACTTGTCACACTCATGAGGAGGTAAGAGGATGTAACATCGATAACTAAAGATATATATAGAAGATCATAGCTTGATGTAACCAATTTGACATGACTATGTGGTATACCGTGCTAAGGAGCATTGGAAGATATGATATAAATAAGAAGAATAATAGTAATAATAGTCTCAACCTAAAAAGTAGGAGGGACAAAAACATAGAGTTATAGGGGATAAGTAGTGTCAAGGATGTGGAGAAGTTCATTCTCAGTAGTATCATTTTATTCATAAGTATGAGGGCAAGACTACTAGAAGAAGTTACCTGAGAGGAAATCAAAGTGCACATAATAGAGGATAAATACTAATGGATACATTAAGATAAAAAAATATTGATCCAAGCTTAAAACAAGGAATTGATTATTTCTATGAAGGATTCATAGATCTGAGGAATTTCAGACTATTGTTTGAGAATATATATATACCTCAACATATTTATAATAGTCATCAATAAAGCTCATATAGTAATAAAAGCCAGAAATTGATACAACATGAGTGGCTCACAAGATATTATAATGAACAAGATTAAACAAACCAAGAGAGGTAGTGTGGATGGTAGAAAAAGTTGTAGGTGTAAACATAGGAATTTTTCAACCAACACAAGAGAGAATAAAACTCATAATAACATGTACCTGAATAGTAAACTTGGTGGATATTTAAAATATGGGGCTTGATGGATATCCTAAATGGCAATACCAAAGGATAAAAATAGTTATAGGAGGAATATGAGTAATGAATAGAGATAAAAAAAAGTAACAACATAAGGAACATGAAAGTAATCCATATGGTACCGATTCCCATACCTAGAGATAGTGCCAACCTTTCTGCTAGTATGTCGATCCTACAAAACACAAGAAGTATAAGAGAAAGTAACTATCAGTCCCATTATATAAATCAACTAGTAAAAATCATGTTCATATATGCTTTGAGGTAACAAATACAGAAGATAGTGTCAACCATCCTGATGGATAGGTGGCATAATTTATAGTGTCACGCTACATAATGGGTAGAGTCAACCCATAGACTATATGGATGAGAGGAAGTTAAGTATAAATATATATTGATCAATAATAAGGGATTATATATAATATGATAAGAAGCACCAGAATCAAATATCCAAAGAGGGGATATACCATATTATAGAGTAGAACCATATAGAGTTACAATGATAAAGTACAAAGAGTTTATTCCATATATAGAGAAACTAGAGGGATGAATCATAGTGATACTAGAGAAACATACTGAGATAGGGTATATAAAGGAGTTAGAGTTACCAGTATAGTAGTTATAACTGGAGAAATAACAATATGGTCTAGTGGCCTAGAGCGATATCTTTAGTGTAATCCTTGTATAGTTTGAGAAACTCACTGAAACTCAGGGTGAAAAAGCTAACAAGTCATTATATTAGGATTATAATGGTGGTAGTAAGAGTACTAAGGAGGGGTAATGTTAGATAGATGAATATAAATGGTGGAGAAAGAAAATAGTATACCAGAAGTGTGTCAAGTTATAGTTAGTATGGGTGAAGCAATTAGGTGTGACAGGAATGGTGACCTCCATATGACGGTATATCTGGAAATGAAAGCTTTATTACTAAGATGAGTCTGTAATCTTCATATTCTTGTAAGTCTTCCACATGTAGTATAAAGAGCACAAAGAGATGAGTCCCTCATTGAATTAAGGAGATTCATTGACATTATTGAATAAGGAGATAGTGGGACAAGGGAGAGTAGTGGGATAATTGATGAGCTTAGAAATATGATCAAATAGCGTATTTGAGGTTTGGTGTGTTTGGAAAGCCTTCTGTGAATAACAAGCAATGATATAAACTTTTTTTGGGTTGGGTCCTATTTGGGACTGCTCAAATAATCCTAAAAGTAATCAAAATGGAGAAGGAAAGAAGTTAATAGAGGAACTTTTTATATATCCCTAATTTGGAGCAGAGGAGCAAACCTAAATTGGGGTAAAAACTTTGGATCTAAAGTCACCCTCTTTTACCTCCATCACATTCTTAGTTCAACAAAGTAACTTATCAAAGTAGCTCACCATAGTTTTCCTAACTTTATCAAAACTCATTGAAGCTCGAACAAAAAATATATTTAAATCAGAAAAATGGACAATTTATCTATGGTTCAATAAATCTGTCCCGATCTCCTACTAGATTAATCAGAATTCACCAAAAAAATGGTCATAAAACATCAAAGTTAGCTCAATTTTACCTAAATTCATAACTCATGGTCAGATCAAAGTTCTTAAAGCCCTCGAATATTCAAATCTCAATAAATCTATGGAGAAATAGGTTGGAAAGAGGATGAGATTTCACTGAAGTGCTTCTTAGGAAATTATTATTGAGGAGGGGGAAGGTGGTTGAATAACATGATGGTGCTTCTCGCTCTCACATATGAAAAAGAATGTCAATAACCTAGAGAGATGAAGGTAATTCGAGGGAATCCTAATACTAGATTAGCCAATCTCTACACACCATGAAAAGAGATGAGAGGAGAAACATTTGAGGATAAAATTATGATTTTTATCTTCAAACACTTTTGTGATGTACACCATCACAAATATCTTCTCCATAATTCTAATGTTATGTTGGACATTACAAACACTACTCAGCCACTAGTCCTACAACTAGAGTTATATATCTACATTAACATGCTTATAATTAGACAGTGGGTACTTAATGACCAACTATACTAGAATTATTAGTTACACTCATAAATTCCATTTTTGGCGCCATCAAAAGTCATCGAGGACTTCAAATTGCATTTCTATTATTCAAATTTATCTCTGAGTATTTTTGAATTTTAAATTAATTAGAAGTTTTCAAATATTATCTACTATAATAACCTTGGTAATTTAGGTTTATCACTTAGGTCTATAAGTAGGAGATCCAGATCATTTAAAATGGTTGATATTTCAAAATTAATTTTTTTCCTTTTGTTATAAGTTTGAGAATTTTCTATCCAGTCTAATTTTCCTATCAGTGTGATTACATTTATAAGAAGAATCAAAGAGTTAATAATAGATTTATCTAAGCCATATATGATATTATCATCAACCAAGAATCACCATTTATCACCTTGTATCAGATTCCATATTTTATATAATATTACTATGAGATATATGAAATACCCCTCGACGAAGTCTATGCATGAGATTATATAAACTGATTTACTCAACAAGTTATTTTATGGATTTCTTTAATTAATGTTAATATCCTTACTAATAGGAATAAGTCTTGGAGAAGCCCTTCAGTGAGAATCCACAGTCGGACAAGAATTTTTATTTTGGAAACATAGGAAGGAGAGAATTTGATACAAAGTTTTTTCTGCCTAACATCAAATGAGAGTTATAACCCAACAAGTTTCCCGATTAGATCATTACCATTAAAGAATGCCTATATTTCAACAAGCCCTAGGATGATAAATGGTTTGATTTGTTATGATGAACAATTGAGTTCATGTTATAAAATGTTGGTTGAGGATGAAGATAAGTCATGCATGATAAGGAAATAAAAAGATTACTTCTTAGTAGAAGTTGAAAAATTATGTGTTACAATATTATTTTTCCTACATCTGCATAGAGATTATTTCAGATACTTTAATTCTTTCACTAGGAACTTTATCAATAGATGATTACACATCCAACATCTACACGTTATTGACTCACAGTGATCTCAAAGATCTACCTATTTCTAAATAACTCTAAGGTTTACCTTTAAACATGTAACATCATTTAACATATATGATCACCTTTCTATAACTAAAGCAAATATAAGATTCATTTACTTCAAGAAAATATTATGGAAGAAGAAGTCATGGGCTGTTGGAAATACAAAAAGATAAGACTAGAATATATCATCTCCCAAGTATTTAACAAACATAACAAAATTTTAAACAACCGAAGAACCCATCTGAAGCAAGTATTATTCTTAAAGAGTTCTAGGCCTTAAAGCTTATGAGTGTGGAATAAGAACTCATTTCAGTAAAACTATGTTATTCAAAAATAAATAAAAAGTATATTATTCATAAAAAATTAAGATTCAGAGAAAGCGGAAAATGTAGCGGATTATTCTCATGACAAAATATTTTCTCCCAACTGACAAAAAACTAATACTTGTCAACTTGCAATAGTCATGTATGGAGATGTGTGGAGTTATAGGATCTGTCATAGTTGGAGCTGGTGAGTTAGGAACTAGTCAAGGTGACTTGGAATCTAGAGGATACTTATGCTTTTGGACATCGATAGACGGTATAAGGAATAACATTAGGAGTTTGAGCCAATGGATGAGATTAAGGAGGTTGAGCAACTGGAGCAGAAAAATGTGTTATAATAGGAGGAACCGTGATAAGAGGATGAGAGCAATCATGAGAAAGGAGAGGAGGAATGTGAAAAAATGAAGGAAATAGGATGGTAGAGGGAGAGGAGGGAGGTGTACCAATGACTAAAAATATGTATTAAGGGTGGTAATAAAACTAAGGTCAATATCCATTATGGGAATGTATGACAAAGATTCATCAAACTCAATGTGATGTAAAATGTGAACAATACTAACAATAAGAAATAACACTATAATATTTATACTCAGTATTGATACCTAATAAGAAACAAAGGACAACATATGGAGATAGCTTGTCATGCTTATATTGAGGTAAGAGGACATAACATCAATAACTGAAAATATGAAGATGATTATTACAAGTTGGAAATAATTAATGTGACTATGCAGTTTTGCACCATGGTAAACACTAGAGGTTGTGATTTTGATAAGAAGAACAATGTTTAGAATAGCCTCAACCCAAAAAGTAGGAGTGATGGAAGTGAAGATTAGGAGGGAATGAGTTATATCGATAATAAAGTGATGTTTGCACTTAGCAATACCATTTTGTTCATTAGTATGCGAGTAAGACTTCAAGAAAAAGGTGACATAAAAGGAAAACCGAGTCTACATTGTAGAGTATAAGTACTCACGGGCACAGTGGGATTAAAATATATTTATTCGAGCTCAAAATTGTGTTTGAATCATTTTTTAAAGGCTTAATAAACTTGTGGCATTTCATACTATTATTTGAGAAATAGACATAAGTGTATCAACAGTTGTCATAAAAAAAGCTCATATAGTAGAAATAGCAAGAAAAGTTGGCAAAAGGAGTCAATCACCAGATGTCCGAATGAACAAAGATCAAATAACCACGAGTGGTAGAGTGGCAGGGTAAATGGTAAAACAGTAAACTTACCCATTTTACAATCATCAGAAGAAAAAGCAAGAATATGAGTAACATGTCCCTGAATGACATACTTTGCACACATAAAGTTTGGGACTCAATGAATATCCTAAAGGTTAATCACAAGAAAATAGGGGCAATGGCTAGATAAACAAAAGTAACAACGAAGGGAATATATAAGTAATACAGAAGACAAAGAATCCATTTCCTAATGTCAGTACCCACCTTCTTGTCTATGCAAGGATACTGCATAATAAAAGAAGAAGAAAAGAAAGTAACTATTAGTCCCATCATACAAAGGTAACTAATAGAATTCAAGTTCATGCATAAATATGGTGCAAGAAAATCCATAGATTGTGTCAATCATCCAAATAAATTGGTGGTTCAACTAAGGATGCCACACTGCATGATGGTCATAATTAACTCATCCATAGTATAAATTAGAGTTTCATGAGTACAAATATCTACAGTAGTAAGTAATGTGATTTAACATGAAATATGATAAGAAGCACCAAAGTCAAAGATTTAAGGAACTGGTATACTAGATGATGGAGTAGAATCATATGGAGTACCAATGAAAAATCCAAAGGATATGAACTCGAGTACAAAGAAGCTAGATGGATGAAGTATAGTGATCATTGGAGATACGACCAGAGATGTAGTACATAGAGGGGGTCGAGTAACTAATGCAACAATCATAAAAGCATCAAAGTTATGGTCTAGCAACTTAAGCAGTCTCCTTGTATGGACCTCTAGTAGTATGAGGAAATCCCTGGAACTCATGATAAAGAGAC
Source organism: Lilium candidum (assembly GCA_031763035.1). Taxonomy (NCBI): domain Eukaryota; kingdom Viridiplantae; phylum Streptophyta; class Magnoliopsida; order Liliales; family Liliaceae; genus Lilium; species Lilium candidum. Next base: position 3,505 of record JAUHJX010441959.1, on the reverse strand, counting down.
CATCACATTATCATATGATGGTTGGGGAGGTGGTAGTGAGAGCAGCGAGGAACAATAGTATAAGTAGGAGGAATGGTGGAGGTAGAATGGAGTACAACCAGAGTGTATTCAGTCATAGTTGGCAAGGTTGAAGTGGTTGAGGTTGATGAGAATACACATCCAGTTGTGAAATCCAAGTTACCTTCATAAGTCTTCAATCCCAAGAATCTCAAAACTCCAACACATGTGGTGACCAAAATTAGGAGAGTAGAGACCCTTGCCAAAGTAAGTGGGATTTTGACTATTGTCAATGTGTCACAAGACAACAACAGAAGTGAGATTGAGTGACACTGATATGTAGAGAGTGAAATAAGGAGTTCAAAGACATGATTAGATTGTGAATCTAAATTCTAGTTTGTCCGAAAAGTATCTGAGAAGAACAAATAATATTGCTATTTTTAATAAAAAAAATTATGGTTCAGTTCCTACTTGGTTATGATCAAACAAACTCAAATACCATCAAAATAGAGAAGAAGAAAAAAGATGAAGGATGTACTTTTTGTAGATCATTAATTTTTTGGGTTGGATGGAATCTAAAATGAGGAAAATGTTACTCAGACCCAACATCAACGTCTTGCACTGCAACAACTTTCTTAGCTCACGAGAGTAGGTTATAATGGGTGATCACAGTACTCCTCGAAGTTTGCCAAAAAATTGTATTTCCAGTCAAAAAATTGTCAAAAAAATCATTGGTCATTAAATCCGACCCTATCTCATCCCATATCGTTGGGAATTTTCCAAAAAAAGTGGCTGAAAACATCAAACACCCAAATCTCTTTAAAATAGTTGAGAAACGGGATGGGAAGAGGAGGAGAGTTTATCAGAAAACTACGGGGAAGAGGATCAGAGAAGATGAGGGAGGATGACGAATCACACAATGGAGCTTCTAACTTTAACTATTGAAGAGGAAGGTCAACGATCTAGAGGGAGGAGAAAGAAATTCAAGGGAACTCTAACCGTAAATCGTCCTCACTATTGATACAATGATAAGAAAAGAGAGGAGAGAGATTTAAAGAAGAAAGCATGGATTATTCTCATTTCGCAGTAGGTGGTATTTATAGGAGTATAATTGCCATCCGTACACATTTTTTACATCTACATCATCACAAATATCTTCTCGACTTTGATACCACTATACTCGACTCTGTTGATGCTACTCAATTGTCAGTTCTACACCTAAAGTTGTGTATTTACATTAACATCAATATTCCTGACATTAGCGAGTCCACTCCCTAACTCTAACAATATAACCATATGAGATTGCATCTTTCCTAGCCTCATAGCCCCTTCTTTTCTAGCAAGGGACCAAACCCAGCGGATTCTAGAAAAGAAGAAATGGACAAACCCATCAGATTCTTGTTTATCTGCAATAGTGGATCCATACCTTCATCCAATCAGGGTTTCGAGGCCTAGGTCACCATAGACTGGAATTTGTTCTTGTGGTTCTTGCCCTTGCTTGTACTGCATCACAGAGCTAGGGTCCGGTCAAAGAAAATATTGCTCTTTGGGGATGCCATTAAGTGTCGGATGCTCAGTGAGACTTATCGAATGGCCTCCTCAAGGATATTGATGTGGATTTTGCATTATGCTTAGTAATAGGAATTTTAAGGAAATGAGCTTTGTCTGCTCTCTGTCTCACATCGCCACTGCCTGGTTGGTTGCGGCGCATTCAGAGTTCAGACATCGGAGTCTTATTAACAATATTTTGTTCCCCACTCTGAACTTATTTTACTTACGTTTTTCGTATTTATTTTCCTCAACAAACGGATTTGGACAAACCGAACTCGCCACCTTTGGAGGATTTAGTAAACTAAAATCAAATTCACACCTCTTTACTGTATCTTTGAGAGTTGAGACAACTTTATTTTCGATACTAAGAATTAAGATATATATACTCATAAAAAATGTTCGCTGACTCACACTTTCAACACGATAGGATATCCAAATAGCAGTAGGCCTGATACTTATACTCCTAGAATTATGTGCCCACAAGGATCATACTACGAACGCACTGTAAGTTGGTGCGTGCCCAGCGGGTTGATTTTTGCTAAGATGAGCAAATTAATGAATAGGTGCAGAAGTACTATAAAAAATTGTTCACTTATTTTATTATATTTGGCAAAATCTATCCTTTCAATGAAGTAAGGTTTTAGAATGTATGTTTTGAGCCCGTAGACATGGTTCTTCACTGGATATCAATTTTTCACCAAAAAAGCATAAAATCGATTGTATAGTATTCATCGGATTTAGGATTCGTATAACAGAAAGTTGATAATCATCTCGAAGGTTACCATTGCCGATTCATGTTTGTCCAAGAAGATTGTTTAGAAGTTGGGTGAACAATAATCATTTTTTTATGATTGAACATTGTATTCTCTTCAAGGTTTCTTTAATTATCAATAAATTTTCTGAGGGAGTCATTATCTGTGGGGTAGGAAATGTGTCTGAACCACATAAATTGTTTTCTTTATTTTTTGCACTATTATTAGTTGTTCGCTATTCTTCAAAGCATTGTTTCACATTAACATTCACCCGCCATATCTAGGGTTTTGTGGGATCATGACAATGACATCTTGAATTCTTTATAAATAATATTAAATCTGAGATTACTATATGTATTTCAAAATGTCTAAAAGGGGTTCTTCATCGATGGATGATAGTTACAAGAAAGTCCAGGGGTTTGATATTATTTGATATAATAAAAGGAATAACTTTAAAGCTTGTCAGATGGATTGTATATATATAGGTCAGCTTAGATCAGATTTATGTATATGTTGAAAAAAAAAAGAAATAATCAAAGAAGTCGATGACCGAAGAGTAAAAGAATTGGAATGCAGTGAATTATATAGCATCCAATATGGTTCATTTATGCCTTTCTCGCAGTGTGGCCTACAACTTTTTCATTTAAAAAATGGAAATGGTATTTGGGATGAACTTTGGGCAATGTTTTTTCAGAATAAACTAATTATTGTATTATATTTTATCAGGAAGATCTTCATCTTCAGGTTGCAGCCAGTAAATTTATGACTAATCATATTAATGAATTTGAATATTTATATTAATAATATTTTAGATTGGGAGCGAAATATCATAATTGTCAGAAGACATTATTCTTGTGGATTTCAATGTTCCCAAATTGGGAGCCATTTGGTAATGTGATGACAATGTCAAATAATAAAAAATGTGTATATAAGGACTTTGTTCAGGATGTATTTGTAAAGACTTACAGGAAGAATACTTTGGATGGGGGGATTCAAGAACGCCTTTTGTTAACATGCAGAATAAATTACAACAAGAAGATTTACAACAAATGTAACCGATATCGATAAAAAAAATATACCTAAAATTGAATATTTTAAGTTCAAGTATAAATGTCATTATAGGAGGGATAGCAAAAATTGAAAGTGAATCAAAACAATCCATAAAATGAGAACATGGATGTAACCAATATTATTTAGACACAATA
>JAUHJX010440848.1:0-10147 GCA_031763035.1 Lilium candidum | reverse complement strand
TTTTATAGTTACATTTGAGTATTGGTATATTGAGTTAATCAAAGTTTTAAGTAGGTAAGCCCAACAATGACAAAGGGACAAAGGAAAAAAAGTAGACCAGACCTACTTAGTCCACTCCATAATAAATGACCCAAAAAAGTATTTTATTTCTTTTCAGAATAGTTGTGGTATTTAATAATTCTCTAGAAGTTTAGGCATGTTTCTCAAATTTGTTATGATATGATAAGATTTGTTGGAATCAAATTTTTGTTTATTTTTTTGACTTGATTTTATCTTATATGTTAGTTATGAGTTTGATGATTCTGAGGCAAACAAAATTGCCTGAACTCAATGTAATCAGAATAAATTCAGAATTTTTTAAGAGAAATGTATTCTTGGGGATTCTCCCTCACCTTCATCTTCCTCCTATGTAGGACCCCACTATTCTTCCCCTATATTTCCACTTCATCGATTTATCAATATTCTTCAAAAAATTGAAGGATCTTGTATGTGAATATATAAAATTTGTGTGCGTTTAGTCCCATGTCGGCTAGGCAAGTCTTGTAATCCAACATAAATATGCCAAGAGGCTACTCTACCAACTGCCGGTTGGTTTTAGATTTTAGATTAGATTATTCGGTTCTTTAACAGATTACATGCACAACTCCAAATATTGTATACAATCTAACTTGCAATCCAATATAAATATGCCAAGGAGATACTGTACCTACATCTAGTTGGTTTTACTCCCAATATTGTATACAATCTAACTTGCAATCCAATATAAATATGCCAAGGGGCTACTCTACCAACATCCAGTTGATTTTGGATTTTAAGATGGGTTGATTCGGTTCTTTAACAGATTACGTGCACAACTCCCAATATTATATACAATCTAACTAATAATTTGGAGCTTTCACTAATGAAGTCTTATATTTTAAGATCTTAATCAGATAACTCTTCAAAATAATATTTTTGCTATTCGGAGATTTTTATTAGATAACTTTTCAAAATAATTTTTTTGCTATCCCTTATAAAATAAGTTTTGTGCACATTACCCTAAAACATAAAAATGTTAGGTTTCTTTCGATTCCAAAAGCATGGGCCTTACACCCTGTATTTGGTTTGGAAGGCATTACAAAAAAGTGGAGATGGGATTGGGTAGGCTGTTCAGTAAATTTAATGTTTTCCACACTATTGACTGCGGATCTTTCACTAACAAATTATGATTCATAATCCCCTGTATTTTATATAATCCTCCTAATAATTCGTAGTTTTCACTAACAAAGTCTGATGCCCAGTCCCTTATATTTTACACAATTCCCCTAATTATTCATAGCTTTCACTAAGAAAGTCTGCTGTTTTGAGATCATTATCAAAGAACTCTTCAAAATGTTATTTTTTCTATCACTGTGAAATAAATTCTGTGCACATCACCCAAAAACTTAAAATTGTTAGGTTTCTTCACATTCCCAAAAATATTAAACATACACCCTATATTTTGTTGTCAAGGAATTACAAAAAAAAAATATTTATGGTGGGGTGGGCAGTAAATCTAATATTTTCCACACTATGGACTGTGGAGGAATAGGCGAAATGAATGTTTCATTTCAAGGAATTATTTTTGTCATGTTCTAAATTGAAGGCTGGTTATGCCGAAGGCATTCGACATGGGTGTGTGCCAATTCTTTAAACTGGTTACTGACATCCCATATACTACAAGCTTGAATGTTGACAAATACAAGCTGCATCAGACATAAAAATAACTGTCGAGACTTGCCTTAGTTCCATGTAGAGTAGGATCGTAGTTGCCCCTCAAATATTCAAAGAAAGCATGGCCATCACATCACATTATTAATAGTGACTGTTTTGATACTGCTATTGACCTCAAGGTATTAGCCCTCCAATAATGAGAATGTTTGGAGTGCCTTCTAGGAAGTAGCATGATCATTTGAAGTAGCAATTTTTTGAGATTTTGTCTCCAGAACATGAACTAAATAGGAGTCATTCTTCTAAGGTAGATATTGTGTTTTTCTATTATTACATTAATTGCTATCTTAATTTTGTATTTTATGGTTATGATTTAGTAAGTTGTCCATGTCACAATTATCAATAATACCAAGCCACTAACTAAACCACATCCATCTACATAAAAAGATGACCCATTTTCCTTGACCAAAAAATTATAATGTATAAATAGACTTACATCTAGCCAGTGGCTGAAGAACTCGGGTTTACTGCCTTGCCCTGCCCATGGATAGAGGGAGGCAAGCTATTAGAACAAAATAAACTCAGGTTTACTGCTCGACCCAGCCATGGATAGAGGGAGGCAAGATATTAGAATCGAATACACAGTTTTGCATCATCCCAGAATGAGATTCCATCCTGTTCATGTTAGGAAATCGTGATTTGGGAGCACAGGATCCCATCTCCAATATCCCAATATTGGGAGATATGGGGTTTGGTAATGTAAATAACAAAGAACCATTACGGACATTGCCATACAATTGCCAAAAGTTGGCCGACTTTCTAAACTTCATACAGGCCAGTTGAGATTCCGAATATCTCTAGAATCCACACATAGTGATGTCTCCTGGTGCACCATGAGAAGCGTTTGCTAATGAGTTTGGATTTTTTCTCATGCAGTATGAGGATTAGTTTGGATTTTCTCTCATGCAGTATGAGCTCTTTCTTGTCATTGAGAAAAGTCTACAAAAGTAGCCTATAAACGGTTGTATTGGAGTAATTTCTACCATTATTTATGTTTTACTGAAAATCTGAAGTAAGTCTCTTCCACAATGGAGCTGATCCATCCCATCCTGATTCTCCGCAAGGACATCCTCAACGCTGTCGAAAAGATTCCTCATTGAATTCCCTATCTATGTATCTACGGTGGCCTTGCAATCTACTCGTGCCGGTTACTCCATATACTACAGGAGTATTATAATTTCATCTATTTTATTCAACTTTTTGTTTTCTTATGTTGTGATCAATCCCACATTAAAATTAGTGTTTGGATCCCAATTTGAAAACTAACCTAACAAAAATTAGATTTAACTTTTTCAAACAAGGGTGAGGCTAAGTCACCGATACCAACGTAATACTAAAGCAGAACAAATTATGTTGAATAAGTAAAAAAAATCTATTTTTAATAAGTGAATTGTCAATTCAGGATCCAAATACAAAATAACCCTATAATTCGTTACCCAAATACAAAATAACCTTATAAAGTAGTAAATGGAATGAAATTCAACCTAACAACTTGAATTGGTGAAATTTTATGGATGTTGAGCATTGAACATCGGATAAATATTCAAGGAAGCCTGAGCATTGAACATCGGATAAATATTCAAGGAAGCCAATTCTTATAAATATAAATATTGAAGTGGAGATTTGGGAGATAGGAGGAAACTTGATCTGATTTCCTGATTTTATTCAGTATAAAGATACTTTAAATAGTCATTTGGATGCATTAATAGGCAAGTAATCTAAAAATGAAGATTATCCTAAAAGTAAACCTAAATAACAATCTAAATCTGTCAACAATAATTATTCAAGGAAGCCAATACTTTGATAAGGAATGAGTATTTAAGAGTTGCATTTTGTTGCTTTTCTAAACTTTGAATTTTTTTCCATGCAATAACAACATTACCTATTCTGCATTTGCATATTAGTAGATATGAAGTATTATTATGCCCCTATATAAATTGTTTTCATATATTTTATATAAAAAGTGAAATATATATACAAAATTTTAAATATTTGTGGCTTTACTTTATCGCATCATAGTATTTTTTGATTTTATGTGTTGGCATATCTGTGTTGTGTTATAGCAATCCGTGTGTCAATGTCAGTCCTCAAGTTTCAACTCTTCTTAGGTCTCAACTCAACAACTAATCAAAAAGTTTTGAGTTACTAAAAATTTCTTAAAAACTTCCCACATGTCTTTCTTTTCCTAATGAATTGAGTAGTCAATAAAACATGGACAATATCATCAAAAATTACAAAAGTATGAATTGAGTAGTTACCATTAAAAAAATAAAGGTAAAAGAGATTTTAAAATGACCAAAAACTAATAAAACTCGAAAGAGATATTTTTTCCACCAAAGTCGTCGAAGTCTTTACCCATTGAGATCTAGGCAATCCCAGTCATAAAAAAAACTTGATCAAAATGCTATGATTATTCATATTTACAAAAGATTGTTGAGGTTGACATGTTAAGGAGACTTTATGCTATACCACTAATAATGCACTTCTTATTTAGAGAATATGCAATGTTAAAACAATAATGTTGTAATGATCGGAAAAGAGATTCAAGGATGAAATTTGTGGTTAATTTCTCATTGTCCACTCGGGGGTATTTATAGGAGTACAAGTGCTATCTACACAAACCATTACTATGTACACTAACACAAATATCCTCTTTGACTATGCTACCGCTACCCTCTATTATGTTGATTATACACTAACATTGGTACTACATCTAGAGTTGTACATATATGTTAACACAACCCCTCTAATTCAAGATGGGTCAAACAACATGAGATTGCTCATAAGAAACACAAACCATTGAGTCAGGTGAGATTTAGTGAAGATCGTTATCTAATGGATGATAGAGTAATTTGATAGTTGCATAATCTTGAGCTCCTTAGCTAAAGTGACTTGGCAAACAAAGTGAGCATCAATCTCTTTGTTCTTTTTTCATTCTTCAGTTACTTGGTTACTCTCTATCTTGATGGTTCTTTGATCCTCATAGTATAGAGTCACCGTGAGGAATTACCGACTGAACAAGGAGGTCCATATCTCCAAGACGGGAAATAAGATGTATAATCTGCTTAATATTAAATGATATGGCATGAAACGCTGATCAATGATGGAGAGTGAAATCTTATCTAACTTCTTACTCTTCTAGGAGATCAACCAATTTCTTAGGAAGATAGAAAAGCCATTACTAGAATTCCTTGTTGCAGGATCGCCAAATGAGTGGTTACCTGTATCGAACAGAATCTCAAGTCTTAAGGTAATGTGAAGCAGCAAAGAGCGAGTAACACTATCTAATAAGTACACTTAGATACAAAAAAGAGAGGCAAGTGTCAACAAATTGACTTATAATGTCAACTACATATGAGATGTCTGGCCTAGCGATGCAGTGGTAGACAACCTGACCAACAAGGTTTCTGTAACTAGTGAGATCAACAAGATTCTCACCATCAGTCGTATAAGCACATATACCCGGTGGACATAGATCTTTAGACCGAGAAAGTTGTGAAGAGTCCTAAATACTTCATCTGAATCATTCACTAAAGATCGTGCTTCACAAACTAAATCCCATAGGTGTTATCTATTGTGATGATCATATCATCAACATAGTGTAGAATAACTACTCTTCCATGATATGTGGAGTGAATAAACAATGAGAAATTTTAAGAAATCTCTACAAATCCCGCCCATAACACATTCATGTGAAAATACTTGAACCAAATTTGGGGTACCTATATCTGCCTGTAGAATGCATGATGGAGGTGATAAACATGCCTCAAGGGAGTAGTATCCCTCGATAGAGGCACCATATAAACTAGTTCGAAGAGGGTACTGTGGAGGTAGGTGTTCTTTACATTCGTCCAGTAATCTAGCCAGTATTGAGAATTGGTAACTACGAGTAGGAGATAAATGGTTACAATCTAGGTAATTAGAGAAAAGGTTTGCTGAGTAAAGGCATCGTATGATAAGGCAAGTCTTTCATCACTCCCCTTGTAAGTTCAATACATTTTTGACCTTATAGACCAATCTGCTAAACACATGCGTCACACCTGAGGACAAAAACATATCAAGTATGCTTTTGTGAGAAAGATTAAAACTCTTTTGTTATGATGTGATTCTACTAAACACTCTGAACTATTTCCTTGTTCGATTGTAGCTCCCAGATGCTATGCACTATAAAATAAACATAGAAAGGCAAGAAAATGAGTGTCAATTGAAAGATTGTTGGAAAAGTGTGTCATTAGTAGAAAGAAGAATGCACATAATATATGAAGTACATATAAGTACAATCAGATCAAAATACTTTGATCTGAACCTTAAATTGTGTTTGAATCATAATAGTGAAGGTCTTGTTTATTGAATATATGGTTCATATTTTGGTGATGGATGAGATGGCGAAAGATGTTGTACATAGATTTAGGGTGTGGGGAATATTGGATGGATATGTGAATCATAATATTTGGTAAGGGAGTGTGGGAATAAATGGGGAAGGTGTGCACCATCTGATTAAATGTGCATATATGTCCATATAATATGTGTGCATTTAGATTATTTCCATAATGGTCAAGTCATGTGTTTGATCTCTGATGTGGATGTTGTGAGTAAAGTTTTCGGAGCAACCAAGATGTTCATTAGAGCTATAAAAAGAATATTTTGAGGTTCAAGATTGATATCTCAAGAGATTAAATGGGAGGACTTATTACTCAAGATCTAGGTGAGGGAAGGATTGACCAAGTTGATCAAGATCTGCCAGAGAAGCAACATAAGAGATATTGATTGCGAGATTTCTCATCGAATTGAGGATTTCAATCGTGGAAGGCTAATTATCATATTGATCTTTCACATCGATTAAGGATAATCCTTAACTTTATTGAATATCTTGTTGATTGAGATGTAATCATATTTATGTTGTTTTCGATTATCAATGATAAACATTTGAGTTTACCATTCATGGAAATTAGTATTATTGGGCAGAATAATGTATTATGTGTTTATTTTTTGTAATTGGTGTATTGTTTCTTGATCGTTCTTATTATGGTTGTACATTGGTATTCTAACATGCTTTGCTAGATCGATTGACTATGGTGATTCTCATTAAGTTGATATCATTATTATCGGATTTGGTTGCATCAGTATCGGGGACTTAGTTGTGAGTTACAACAAGTAGTAAAAATGTGTCTACAAAGTGTTTGTGAAAATCTCTATAAGATATTCTAGATCTCTGGTATGGTTTATGGCATGTGTTAAGTGTTATTTCTACATAGATAAGACTATATTTTATTAACTTAAACACCTTTATTACTGATCAATTATCACACATCATACTCTATGTTTGACATATACCTCTTTATGAACAGAATACTCATAATCAAATTCATGTATGATACTTTTGATGTGATTTAGGTATATTCTTTCTCAGGAGTTTAGTGATCCTCAAAATATGTAGAGGATAGAAGATTACTACCTATCGACTATCAGGTCTATCAGTTAGTTAACAGTTACCAACCAAGTTACCAGTTCAAGATAAAGAGACATCTCTGGTGAGCAGTACTGTTGGGTCAAGGCGAAGTGTCCATAGTGGTCAAACTCACTATTGGGCTTATGGGGGTCAAGCTCATTACTGAGCTTGATATTTGGATACCTTCCAATCCATGTAATCTTGAAGATCAATTATTGACCAGATTTATGAACAGATGTGAATTTTTGAAAATGTTTGAAGGTGGTTTCCAAGATGGTTAGGAAAGAAACCGAAGTCATTATCAACCTCCATTACCATCATCATCACAGTACCCCCAGATGAAATCAACCTTCTCCATCCCTCCCCACACCCCCCATCTACAATTAATCAAAATCTCCTATTAATCTTAAACATTCAGGTTGCTCCTAGTTTGGGCACCATGTGGATCCAGATCTATAACCCTACTCAATCCTGAAACCCCATCCAAACCTACCAGCTACCTCGCCAATTCACATCATTTGGCTGTCTCAAACACAACAGTCTAATCAGTACTAAATCAGATGGCTAGGAATCTACCATCATCTTAACTCTCATATCAATGCTAACCCTCACCGTCGTATGAAATCCCAATCATAACCTTTATCCAATGACTAGCATAAAGCTGAACTAAGACATTACATAAATACCCCTCACTAATTTAAACCTAACCCGGACTCACTTACCCCCACCAACTCCTCTTAGCTACCCCCACTCTCCTCTCTCTTTATTGCTCCTCTGTCCTCTACCAATAATGGAGAAGGACAGTCAGTTACCTCCTCTACCTTTCTATCCTTAACTCCTCCCGAAATGGTTTTTCCTCCCTTAACTCCTCTCCCTGCCCTCTCCAATCCCTCCATCACTATGGGAGGATATGCCATCGCTATCATCAATTGAGATCCTCTCTATCATGGTGACTTTAGCTCCTAAAGGCATATATGTAAACACATCTCCCCCCAATCACATCACCTCTGATGCTCACCTCCTCGGGACCAAGTACGGGATCATCTTTAAAAGAGAAGGAAGAAGCAGAGCTTGGTTGTTGGTTTTGGTTAAGAAGTTAGTTTAACTCCTCTTCATGAGTTTTTGATGATCTTTTCTTGTTCACTTTAGTTGCAGTTTGTAATTTTCTGTCTTTTTTTTAATTCTAATCAGAGTACTTTCCTTTTTTGTTTGATTTGAAATATAAGTTCAGAATTTGAGATTTGTAATCTTTTTATCCATTACATGTTGGATGTTGGTTCAATTTTGTGAAGGAGATATAATTTATCACTTGCATATTTGGATTGGAGCTTGATTTTGTAATTGGATGTAATTTATGTACTTGCATATTAGTATTTCTTGCAGATTAAATGATTGGAGTTGGATTTCTTTGATTAAGGGTTTAATTCAAGTTAAAAGGAATTGTAATTCCTATTTGACTCAGATTTTAGTCATTTTTTGTAAATTTTTACATTCATCCTTTTTGCTACCTCTTGTTCGGATTACCTGTTATGATAAATCGCTTTGGGAATTAAAGGTTAGATTAAAAGTAATCAGATGTTTAAGTATTACATGTCGATATGTCAATTACAATAAAGGATTTGGATCTACATAAGTAAGAGTTCAATCCGAGTAAAGAGGATCTTCAATTCCTTTTTTACTCAAATTTAGAGTGTTTCTTGTGAAAAGATTAAAATTTCTGTCACTTTTATTTCTTCTAGTTTGGATTACTTGTTTTGATGATGTGATTTGGAATTAGAAGTGGATTATTATATTGGATAGCTTAGAACTCTTATATGTTCAATCTTCTTACTGGAATAAAATATGGAGTTGATTTGATAGTTTGGACTTTGGTTTTGAGTTAAGAGGATTTAAATTCCATTTTGACTTAATTATGAGTGTTCATTGGAACACATTATTCATTTCTACCTATATTTATTCTTTCTAGTTAGGATAAGTTGGATAATTGTATGATTGGACATAGATTTTAAAGTCTATTTCAAAATTTGGAATTTTTGGTTATAAATTCTCTTTTGGATTTAACAACTGTGGCATTTCATTACTTCCAAAAAATTTCCTTGATGACCATTGGGAGAGGAGTAGAGTTAGTTATGTTATTTGTTGGATTAATCCTTTACTTCTGATTCATGAGAGTTAGCTTTTGAGTTTTAAATTTTAAATTACTACCTCTAGATTGATTCTACACTACCTCTTGTTTTGAGTTGATAATAAAGTTTTTAAGTTGTCATATTACTTTTTTGGATTAGTGCTATTTTAGAGAAAAACCTTCAATGACTTAGCCTAGGAGAGCTGAAAAGCGGAAAAGAGGTCCCGCTCTACTAGTCAAAGAGGGCCCTATTACGCCCTCCTATCTCCTAGTAAGGTACCTATTACTATCTCCGCTTCAAAGTAGACCTATAGTTTTTTCTTTTTAGCCTTTACGAACAACTATTAGTAAGTAGCGTAAAAGCAAAGTTTTCAATCTATATACCGCTTAGCTCACTCAATTCGAATCTCGAAATCCCGATCTGGAAACTAAGTAAAGTCTTGGCTTACGGGATAGGCAAAATGTCGCTGTTTACAATGTTGTTGCCGAGCGTCTGGTTATAACCTTACAAGAGTTCATTTGTACAAAGAAAGTCATAGGAGATAGGGACCACGTCATAGGTCCCTAATTTCCTAGGAGTGAGTAAGATGCACCTATGATACTATTAAGAGGGACCGCGTCATGGGGACCTAATTGCCTATTAAGAGGTCCCTCTCTTCCTAGGAGTGAGTAATAAGGACCTCTTTGATGCTTAAGAGGGACCGCGTCACCGGGACCTAATTCCCGCTCTGCTCGACCTCAAGGGAGAGGAGTGAGTAAAAAAGAGCCTATTATACTAGTCATAGGGACCTAGTCATAGGTACCGCATTTCCGCTAAAGCTAGA
>JAUHJX010439737.1:0-10178 GCA_031763035.1 Lilium candidum | reverse complement strand
TTAGAACAAATATGAAGAATTAACTTTAATTGACTCAAATTACTCAAAAAAATCCCAATCCTGAAGGTCATTGATAGATTCAAAGTACAAAAGTATACAATCTGACTAGATAATACTTTAAACCATAAGAAATCTTAACATGTAAGAGCCCAAATTAACCAATTCCACAAAGAAATCAACTTTACTTTGGAATGATGAAATATGACCCATAATATCTTAAACTAAGACATACATTAACATACAAGAGCTCAAATTATAGAATTTAGAATATCCAATTTCAAACTAAAACTTGAGAATCACTACTTAGGAACTAGAATAATACAAGAAGTAGTAAATTTATGCAATTTTTTATAAGGATCCACCAAAACTTGTCGAAGAGGAATGAGAACTCCTCATAACTCGGTTTGAGTCACCAAATAATGAAATCTTATACCACAATCCTTTAATAAATATAATATATTAACATACAAGTACTCTAAAATTCAATTTCATAAAAACTACTTTCAAACATTAAATTCCAAAACGAGAATCCACTATTTTGATCTAGAAGAATAAAAGGGGCATACTCTCTCACTTTTCTTGTTATGGTCTAAGAAGCCCACTAGGAATGGCCTATTTATTTCTTCCAACTATGACACTACCTCTCTTTTTTTAAGAAAAGTAATCCACAATGAGACAGCCAAAGGCTTTAAATTACTAGTTTATTTTTCTCAAGTACTACGAATTAAAGGATGTCCTAATTATTTTATTAAAAGCTTTTAGTACTACATAAAGTATTTTAGGGAAAGAAACCACCAAAACTGATTTAAAGTGGAATTAGAACTCTCAACTCAATTTAAACTTCCAATTGATGAAAACAAACTCATAATCATTCAATCCTTCATAAACTTTAGCATGCAAAACTAAAATATATCAATTCTGAAATCTAACATTTAATATTCAAACTAAACCACAAAAGTTCAACTACTCAGAACTAGAAGAAGAAAAACTGGTAAAACTTTAACTAAACATTATAAACAAGTTAAAATACTGAAGAAAAAATATTAAAAAATCAATAAAAATATTATTACCATTGGAGAAGAAGACTCAACTAAGCTAATCTAACCAGAAATTCTTCCCATTTCACCTTTCTACAATCCTTCATCTCCCTCTTCTTATAACTGATCAATATATCATCCTAAGGAGTTACATATTACTTGAGAAGACATGAGAAATGGTAGGTATTTACTATATATATAAGTAGAAGAAATATCTGTCATGGTGTATAACAAAAGAGACTCAACATTAAGGGAGGCACATATTATCCTCCCATATTAATCACTGAGGTATAGAATATGGTGAAGGGAAGTAGTACGGGAAAAGTTGAAGAAAAGTGGGACAGAGCTAATGGTCAAGTTGAGGGGAGAGAGGGATAATAAGGATCTAACATTAATAACAAAGAGAGGAGATGGAGAGTGAGAGACTCCAAATTGAGGGCAGAGAAAGTTTGGTGATTGGGGGACTGGTTAAATGGAGAGTATTTTAAAATAAGGGATATTTTAGTCTTTTGACTTTAATCTAGGTATAGGGTTGGGTAGGGGTAGTTTGATATTTTTATGGGATTTAGGTTTAGGGATAAGAGGGGAGTTAAATGGTATTTGATGGAGTTGTGTTGGTTCCAGGCAGAGCACGATAGGGTTAAAACTAATTTGGATGCCTGGCATAGGGGATGGAGGTACTGTGGGTTTGGTTCTCTAAGAAACCTCACAATGGGTTAAATGGGTGTAGGGTATAAAAATGTTGATGGGTACTATTTGTGTTAGATTTGAAGGGTTTATATGGAGTTAAGTTATTAAATTAGGGAAGGATAGGTTGAGTTGGAAGTTTGACAAGATGTGGGTATGGTGAATAGATAAATGAGTTGGAGATAATGTGGATTAAGATAATGAGTTAGCAAAGGGGATGGTGATATGGTAAATATTAGGGTGTTGAGTTATTAGTTGGAGTCAAGTATGACTAGGATTGTAGATATTAGGATGGTGTGATAAAGTATCTCGTGGAGTGGAGCATTACAAAGAGAGTCGAGAAGTAAGTTGGCAAGATTACTCTATTCCTTTATGCTATACATTACATTCTTTTCATTCCAATTTGATCATATCAATAATTACTTTTATTTAGTTCTTGTGTCTAATTTTTCTATCAATTCAGATCTTCTTTAATTGATTATCAGAGTTCATAATTGACCTCTTATTACTCTTCATATTCCTGTATAAATTTCACAACATAATATACAAGGGTGTTATTTCTGATATTGTTATTTGATCATCAATGAATGTTTAGGAGAAAGTCAAAAAATTATGTAAATATATCTTTAAGAGAGTCATAAGTGTGTATATTTTAATGATTAATGTGGTCTCGGTATAAATAAAGTGATCTTAATATACCA
Organism: Lilium candidum; assembly: GCA_031763035.1. NCBI lineage: Eukaryota > Viridiplantae > Streptophyta > Magnoliopsida > Liliales > Liliaceae > Lilium > Lilium candidum. Next base: position 7,753 of record JAUHJX010439737.1, on the reverse strand, counting down.
GTATACTAGAATGTTTCTCGCCTCGAGAAATACAAATGTATATATTTTTGTGTGTAATTATATTTAGTATAAAGTTTATTTTTTAATATTTCTCATTGAATTTAAAGGATGTTTATTCAAAGAAGAAATTCTTAAAGTATTCAAGGGTTTGTAAATATGGTTCTAAGATAATCTTAAATGATGGTCTGAGATATGTAAAACTAAAATCTTGAAGACTCTCCTAAAACAAGAACTTGACTACAATGATCTTTTTGTTATCATGTTATTTTATCTAGAAAATAATATTTTATTCACATTCCAGATGTTAAAAAGTTTGATAAAAATAACTGGAATCGAATAATTTTTCACAATCCCTATATTTTTTTGTAAGGTTCATATTATCTATCATGTTCCAAATTTTATGGAGACATTTATATGAATAAGTTAATCAGATTCTTATTTTTATCAAAATATTGTGTAATCTTTGGCATCTTTTGGTTTCTGCATTCTTCTACTTTTCTTATAGATTTTTCATTAAATCATTGGTTTTCCAATGGTTATTTCTTTTTTATTGCCACTTTTTCAATTTTTGATATACAGGTCATTTTTTTATTTTTATGTATATAATTATATCTTATAATATAAAGGTCTCTATGTACTCCAGTTTTAATCATATAGGATATGATATTTTGAAGGATCTCCTACTTTGAGTTAACGTATTAAGGATACTTTGAGTTCTTTTATGACTTAATCAATTAATCCTAATAAGGGCCTGTATTAAGGATTCTATTTTTTATTTCAAGTTAAGAAAATATATAGCATAATTACTAATTATTAGAACAATTTTTTGGTAGGTAGAATTTTTCTAAAAGAATTGATATCAACATAAAAAATGAAATGTTTTATTAGATGAGTGGGTGATGATAGAGAATACACTAAAAATATAAAATTTAAAAATAACATATTCTCTTTAGTTATGGAAAATTTAGAGTAAATAAAATTAATATTTTTTAAATTGTAAAAAGTTTTTATTTTGTTTAGGTTACCTCACAAAAAGTACTTATTTTAACGTCTTTATTTAGATGAAACTAATTTTTAATTTTTTAAAATAAAAATATACAAAAAAATTTATGCAAAGTGATATAAAACTTAAGTATTGGGATTTAATAATTTGACCGCATACCCTTATACTTAAATTAAATATTATCCTCAATATTTGTTGAATGGCAAGTGAGACTGTGTTTCTAAATTCTTTTGACTAATGGTTATTCACTTATAATTTATGTCCAATATTAGGGACATGTATCTCGTCTACACCATGTTCATGGAAATATATAATAATAAATGGACCACTCCAATAATTTTTTATTTTGTTTGGGAATATGTGTAGTTGGGAGTTATAGAGGAGGACAAAGTCATTAATTTTGATTTTTTTTGTGTTTTATGTACTTATCATGAATGGATTTCATTTTTCTCTTTATAGTCCCTAGAACATTCAAAGATATTGTCTCTAATTTCATCTAATTCACTTAACTAGAATAATATCAGCTCTCTTTATTGGTATATATTAAAGTTTAGTATTTTGCTAGGCTAATAATATTTGTGCTCTATTTCAACAAATAAATAACAAGATTTGTATAAACTAGTTTGAACTGTGACAACAATTTCGGTATTTTGAAGGTAGCTCTATAAACACATAAGTCAATATTTATATTATCTTAATAGTTGGATCTAGAATAAATATCAGTTTTCTTAAGAATGGTTTTAATATTTCTATTGATAATTTTGGCATGTCCTCTTATTTGTGGTTTGTAAATGTTGGCAATTCGATGGATGATCACATTCTTTTTTATTAGGTTCATTATTATTCTATTACAAAAATATTTTCCACCATCAATAGTGATGGATATAATATTCTATATCTAACAAAGATATTTATATGAAGAAATTTGATGACAACAATATAATCATAGGTCTACAAACTTATGCCTCAATCCACTTTGAGACATAGTTAACAACAACAAAGATGGACTAAAAAATTTTGGACTTTGGGATGTGACCCATAAATTTGATTCCTCAAATATCAAAGATTTCAAGAGTAAGTATTGGCTAGAGGGGTATCTTATTTCATCTAGTGATTTTTCTAAAACGATGGAACTAGTCGTATAACTAGTTAAATGTGTGTAACATAGAACAGAGTTGCCCAATAAAGGTCTGAATGTAGAATTTTATTTTCTATTTTATGCCAACTAAAGTGTCCTATATATGAATTGTTGTGGTAGAAGGAGAGGATAACTCATTTTCCAAGTTTAGGATGTAACAATGTTGGATCTAATCTGGATAATATTTAAAAAATTATTGGTTATCCATGATATAATGTTTTCTTTGGCCATAAATTATTTTCTCTCATATATAGTCCAATTAGGTGGTAGCTCATTTGTGACTATGTTGTTGACTATATTGGCAAACCAAGGGGTTATAATGTTCTTAGTGAGTATTAGTTGCCCATTGGGAAAATTTTTTAGGATGATTGGTTCATAGACAATATTGATCATCATGTATAATAAATAATTGGCTATAGTATTTATGTTCCTTTTTTATCCCTAATATCAAGATAAAAATATTATAGTAATAGTACCTGGTGGATCAGTCTTACCATCTGGCCTTTCTTATTGAGTAGAAAGCATAATGTGATATTTTCTGTGAAAATAATTTCGTTGGTTCCTATCAGTTGTTACTGAAATTTTATAAGTGAGAAGAAAATGGCAACCATTTCCTTTTCTATTAAATAATAATTTAACTAGGTATCATTTAATATCTTACTTGTATAATGGATTACATAGGGTCTCTTTTTGATTCATTGCCCCAACCTAGTATATATCACAAAATCTGAGGCATCATAAATCTACTCAATTGTTTTTGACCAATTGGTTGGTCGGAGTATGGGAGCAGAAGTAAAATTATTCTTCAAGTTCCTAAAAACTTAAATATAGTCATTATAGAAATTGAAAGGAATATCTTTTCCTAGTAAGGTATATAGGGGTCAGGATATTTTTGAAAAGTCTTTGATTAATCACCTTTAAATCCTTGTGTATCCTAGGAACGAATAAATATCTCTCAGAGTTTTGGGTATAGGGAGTTTCTTGATTAGATCCACTTTGGCTATATCTACATGGATATTATCCCTTAAAATTTGGTGGACTAGTACTATGTTATTATGTACAATAAAGTGGAATTTTTCCCAAATTAGTAATAGCATTTTCTCTATGCATCAATTGAGAACTTCAAATTTTCCATGCAGTTTTTAAATGTTTTGCCATGAATGGAAGAGTTATCCATAAATACTTCTAAGAATTTCCCACTCATATTGCAAAAAATTCTAACTATGCACTTCTGGAATGTTGTTAGTGCATGCACAAACCAAAAGATATTCTGCCATAAGCAAATGTGCTTAGGGACTAGAAAAGGTAGTTTTTCCTAAACTTCTAGGGCAATATGTATCTAATTATAATCTAAATATTCATCTAATAATCCATAATACATATACCATGCTAATATCTTAAGTATTTGATAGATGATGGGTAGTGCGAAATGGTCATTTATATTATTCGTGTTAAGTTAGCGGTAGTCAATATATACATGGCAAATATTTTGGATTTTGTGAGGCAATACAAAGTCATCAGTGATTTTGGCAAAATATTTTCAATTGTTTTGGGAACCAAATAAATTAGGTTGACCTAATTTCTTTGATAAATATGGTTGATTATATTTATATTGAAGAATTTTAGATTTTTGGTTTTGCCAACTTCATCCAAGAGTGGTTCAAATGATGTTGATCTTATTAGAGTTCTTAGTTTTATCCTTAAGATATATATGATGTACATAAATATTTGGATTTATGTCCTGAATGTCCTGAAGGATCTAACCAATGGTAGTTTTATACCTCTCTAGTTAGTCCAATAGCTGGTTTTGTTTGCTAGGAAGAAGAATCTTCACCTGAAGTTTTGGGTATATACTATTTGGACCAAGAAATAAATATTATAAATTAGTTGTTAATTACTTAAGTTCTAATTTTTGTGGTGATATATCTGGTAGTATCAGTTTATGTATGTTTTGGTGAGGATCAAGTCTCAGAATTATATGATAAGTTTTGGTTCTTGGTTGTCCATAATCCGTCATCAAATAATTATATATTTTAAATAGTTCTAATTATTGTAGATTCTCAGTAAGGTCATCTTTAATAGGGTTTTGGTCATTAATATAGCTGACATATGGTTTAAATGAGTCCAACATAAATTTTTCCAAAAAAATTTCAACAATAACCTCTTCTATAAAGCAAATCTCATCAATAGTACTCTCATATAATGTTTGTTTCATCATATAGGACATATTCACTTATGCCATTAGATTCCAAATATGTGGGTCATGGAATGATCCTGATAGTTGATATTATATTCAAAGTTTTTAGAAATATCTACCTACAATGATTAGAATTTAGTTCTTAGAGGGTTGCAAGTTTTGTTAGATTAAAAAGTCAACTGGGTAGTAGAAGTTCATAACCCTAATTAAGATGACCTCAATAATTCCTCTAAGATAGAAAATTGACCCATTGGCTTAATAAAGTCATACATATTATGTTTAATGTATGCCACCACTAATGTTTCATAAATATAATAAGGTAGTGGGTTGACCCAGTTTTCTAACTCAATGAGGGAATTAGCTATGAAATTTTATCCTTTAGGGTAGTAGATCAACAACTTCCTCGATCTTCAAATTTTGGCACTTGGATGTTCTACAAATAGTCAGTCATTTCTTGTGTAAGAAAAATTTCTCTGGGGAAATTAGTATGACTTTTAATAGTGCACAACTCAATTAGGAATTTGGAATATGAGGTAATTTTTTGGATAACTGTCAAGAAATAAATGTTAATTTGAACATTCCGGATGACCTCTAATATATCACGAAAGTTTTTTGTTTTGTTTCGAGTTGTCAATCTATGTATGTTTGGCTCTCTAGGTATGTGGGTAAAAGGAGGGTTTTTACTGGCTTGGGTAGTGATGTAGTAGGTTGTTATGAGTTATTAATGGTATTGTCTGGGCATTCATTAACATTAGTATTTTATGATGGTGGTGGTATGGGATTCGAAAGTTTGTTATGGATAAAGTGAATATATATGTTATTATCAATTTATCTCCCTGATCAGCGGGTAGTCACTATGTTAAATTCTCCTTTATGTTTATTAGAAGTTATTCCCACTTCGTTGGTAGTAATTTTGTACCCTATAGGGTTGGGCATTCTCTGTCATAAGAATTTACCTTTTTCCTTATAAATTACCATCTTATTAAATTATCTTTCAAGGTACTGAATATTCTAATTTTGTTATCACATTTCTTGATTTTGTGTCATCATGAATTGGGAATCCATATCCTTCAAACTTGGTTTGTTGATAGCTAGGACACTTTAGTTCTAATAAGAATTTGGCTAAGGTACTAACTCCTTGTGTTTATTTGAAGTATGAAATTATTTTTGAGGAGTTAGTGGTACCAAATTATTATTTTTGAATTTTTATTATTAAAAATTATTTTACCCTTGGTAATAATTATATTGAGGAGTCCTAACCTTTGGACCTTAATGTCAACTAAATCCTAGTGGTGTGAAATATGATTACTTCTAGTTAGTTTGCTAATTAGTTGTTTGGTTATTGTACCGCTAGATAGGTTGTTGAATTTGATATTTTTGTGGGTTTAATTGGTTCGTTGGTGGTCTATTTGGAATGAACTATTTATCATCTTTCCATGATAGTTTTTGTTGTTTCTCTAATTTGGGTTGTATATATTAGAGAAAATAACTATGAAGTTTGGGTATTTCTAGTGAATGTACACAATTGTTCATTCATGTTTTAGTAGTTAGGATAATCATAAAAATTAGGGTCAACAGTCAGACAATAATCACTATATGGGTTGGGATGATTCTGGGTAATTAAGTTGGCAGTAGATTATAAAACCATTATGGCTGTAAGTTTCCATGGTTTTATTGAGTTACTTATGTATGGACTAAAATTCAAAATCTTGTTATATTTCATACACTCTAACCAAGATTGGGTTTTATCATAGTCTGAGTTTCTATTTCTTGTATCCTAAGATTGTATGTTCGTCCCTAACTCTATCAAGAAAATATAAACTCTAATAGAGGTTAGGTATGTGTATATTAATTTTTAATAAACTGGATCATGTTTTGATCTCTATTATTTAATCCATTATAAATCATGTTACAAGTCAACCCTTGTCACAACCGTGATGGGGACATTTAATGGTAAGTTTGTTGAATCTCTCCTTGGGATTTGTATAATACTTATCAGGTTTTTTTGGAACTCTTGGATGTTGTATCTAATTATATTTGACATATTAATTAAGTATAACTTGTTCATGAATTTATTTAATAGTTTGATCCAGTTTATATTTGAATTGGCCGATAGTTAATTAAGCCACTGATTAGCTTTATCGTGATGTATGAAAGGGAAATACATATCCTGATCCCTTCTTGACCAAGGTTCTTATTCTTGAAAAAGTTATAATATCTTTAAAAATGGTAAAATTATGAGTAAATGATCTCCTTATCATGGGCATGGAATATGGGGAACATTTGAATAATTGTATGGCGTAACTCAAACTGTACGATATTTATCTTCGGTATTACTATTTAGTTTGGATTTATGTCATTGATCGGTACATAGTAACCAATCATGGGGCACTCGACCTCCATCTGAATAGGTGGTAGGGGTAAGGTTTGAATGAGGTTTTTTTGGGGAAGAATGGGAAGAAGTGTATATGTAGTCTTTGAGTTGGGCATTAGAGGATTGGATTTGAACTAATCTTTGTTTGGTAAATCTGATCCATGTGTTCAAGCATCAAACTCATACATATTAAAGATGGTCAAGGGGTTAAAGGTTTGGTTCACAATTAATGGAGTCAAACAAATAGGTTAGCATTTAAATTTTTTATTTGTAATATCATAATTAGATTTACTCTTTGTGAGATTTATATCTCCTCATTGTCTAAAACTTCCTCCTATAAGATATCAGCTAGAACCCTTACCTAGTTGAACAACCAATTTGTTTAACAATAACTTACCTCCCAAAGAAGGATGATAAGCCTCCCTTAGGTGGCTTTCATAATTGTTCGTATAACAATAACCCAACCTGCCCAAGGAGTGAGTAAATTGTTATTAGAACATAAGTATTTCTTGAGTGGCCTACTAGTTTGTTTCTCTGGAGACCGTTAATTATTTTAAAATTTCTAGTAGAATAAGGTTGGTGATTATTAGGATACAGATAAGTTATGAACTCTAACTTATTTTAATAAGAATATGCCTTTAAGTAGTTTCAGATAATGATTATATACACAAATCATTTTATAGCACTTAGATGATTTTATTTAGCATGTATATTTTTGGTTAGTTGAAATATTCTATAAGTTTTATCACTTTTAAGATATTTTACGTGGAAATAAAAAAGAAGTAGTATTAGGATTTTATTGATTGTATAGTAATTAGTAGTTCAGTATATCAAACGGATATTAAGTTAGGAAATTAAAGTGCTTGACTTATAAATATGGTTGATCTACCCTGAAGGATATCTTGATTTATCCTTATTTGATTAGGTGTTACTAAGTTCAATTGTCATTACTTCTTTCTTCCTTCTTTCTTCTTCCTTCTTCCTTCTTCCTTCTTCATTCTTCCTTCTTCCTTATGTATTTTTTCACCTTTTGCAAAGTGT
>JAUHJX010437517.1:0-10182 GCA_031763035.1 Lilium candidum | reverse complement strand
AGATGATTAATCAACTAGTCGATCCAAGTCGCTAGTCACTCCTTGGCAGACTAGTGATCAATTTCTGGTTTATCTTCTGTTATGATTAGAAGCGTCCAACCTAAAATCAACGAGTCATAGGTGGAGTAGCCCTTTGACTGATTTATACTAGATTTCAAGGTTGGTCTAACTACTATATTAAATTAGTGATTAATCAATAATCACTCACTGATTACTCATTTAATGCACATCTCTAGTTGATAATTAGACAGATAGATGCATACCATTAGTCATATGTTATTACTCTTTGATTGATAATTTGTATATGTTTTGTTCAAAATATATTGTTGTATCAATCATGTGATATCACTTTGAGGACTAATTCCAATATCCATGGACTTCTATCAAATAAATGTATAATATATGCCACTTAGAGGGATGAGGTCTAAAGTTTAAGTCGAGTGAACTGGTAATAATAGTCAATTGGTCGGTCCAAGACGCCAGTCACTCATTTTCCCACTAGTGATTAATTTTTGGCTTATTTTCTGGACTAACTGATATGAGACTAAACTTAGTCCAGTTAACGAGCGAGACGATTAATCAACTAGTCGGTCCAAGTTGCTAGTTACAACTAATTTCTGATTTATCTTATGTTATGATAAGAAGCATCCAATCTAAAATCAACTGGTCATAGGTGGAGTAGCCCTTTGACTAATTTATACGGGATATCAAGGTTGGCCTAGCTGCTATACTATTAAATCAATGATTAATCGATGACTCACCGATTATCCAATTAGTGCACATCACCCGTTGACAATTTGACATATTAATACATACCATGGGTCATATGTTATTACTATGTAATTTATAATTTGTATGTTGTATTCAGAATATATGTTGTATCAATACATGTGATGTCATCTTGAGGACTATCCCCAATATCCATGGACTTCTATCAAACAAATGTAGAATATATGCTACTTACAACGATAAGAGGTAAAATCTTACTCGAGTGAACTGGCAATAATCGTCATCTAGTCCGTCCTAGTCACCTGTCACTCCTTGACCCACTAGCAATTTATTTTCAGTTTATCTTTTGGGACTAAATGATACGAGAGTAAACTAAGCATGTCAACTATTGCATGGTAAGATTTGTGGCCTAAAACATTGATAACAATTGAGAGGTTGGCTCCATCAAGCCTAAGATAACCAACTTCGAAACTATGTCAACAATAGAAGCACCCAACCCAAAACAGTTGGTCATATGTGGGCTACCCATTTTTCATATTTATATAGGTATCAATATTTGCCTAACTAATGTGGGATTAAGATCAACAAATTCTTGTGCTATTGTTTCAGAGGTAATCCACTAGCTGAAGATGTTACAAAAACACATGGGACTGCTAGATGATATATATATATTGAATTTTTTATGAGTCTGCATAGTGAGTACATATAGCATCACGATGGTGATCTCAAAACACATAGACCTACGAGGCCCGATGTTGCCATCACCATCTCCTGGCTTGTTTTCCAATCTAGTGTCATCATTCCCCCTTGATAAGGACTTGTTTTTTCTAGTTCACATATAATCGTTACAGATATTTAACTCAAAAAAGTTAACTTTGATGCTATGTGTTTTGGACTAATTGGGCTGACTTTAGTACAGATTATGATTGTTACTGTTAAATTACGATTTTTGGATAGTTCAAGCATTTACAAAATGAGTTATGAGTTAAGTAGTTCCATCATAACCACATCTCTTTCCGATAATATAAGAAACCCATAACCTTCTAGTTTTACAATTCAATTTCTAATTTTACTAGTCTTACTGTTGAATTTAGCCCCACATCAGCAAGGTCAAACTTGCAATCAAACATAAATATGTCAAGACATCATGCCACGCGTGAGGGGGCAAGTTGAGTTTAGTCCCACATCGTTCAGGGCAGTCTTACAATCCAACATAAATATGTGAAGGATTACTCCACCTACTATATATATATATAAATATAAAGGAGTTACTCCACATACTATATATGTCCTTGATGGACAGAGTTGTTGAGATCCTTACAATCTAAACACCTACTATATATAAAAATAAAAGTAGCATTCTTTTCCGAGCCACAGAGAGATGTAAAAATTAAAAGTAGCATCCTTTTCCGGAAAAGGATAGTGGTCTTTACTTTATAAAATATGAACCTTACGAATATAGGCATATGTTGTTCGCACTGGTCCTTAATGACTAAAATAACTCAAGAAATCGAGACAACGAGTAAATGGGTTCAACCCACTATGTATCCTCTGACTACCTCACCTCTTAACAAAGCCTAGAAACAAAATCTGGCACACTATTGAATTTGTAAGGTATATGTTGTTGGCAACAGTCCTTAATGCCTAAAATAATAAAGGAAATCGAGTGAACAACAAGTAAATGGGTTCAACCCACTATGTATCCTCTAACTACCTTACCTCTTAACAAAGCCTATAAACAAAAATATTACTCAGCTGCTATGAAATAACAAAGTTGTAGAGGAATGGTTACTGATTGGGACAAAGCCTAGAAACAAAAAGCCAACATACTACCCTGAAATAGAAAAGGGAACAAAAATATTGCTCAGCTACTATGGAGTAACAATGAGGTAGAGGAATGGCGACTGTTGGGACAAAATGGTGTTTCACTACCTTGGAGCCAACTGCGAATAATACACACTGGCTGAACTTAATTCTCATCCTATGTGGAAGAATCACTTTGCTCTTAAAAAGTAAGATAAGCTTAGATGAGAGGCAGTGAGGTAACACAAAAATGATACAGTGTTAACAAATAATTTGCACAGGTTTATTATAGCACCATTAACAAAATACATTTTATATAATTATAAAAAACACCACTTTATAACTCTGACTTTGGTGTTTATAACTCTGACTACCTCAACTCTGAACAAAGCCTAAAAACAAAAAAAAACTTGCATACTACAATGAAATAGAAAAGGGAACAGAAATATTGCTCAGTTGCTATGAAATAACAAAGAGGTTGATGAACGGTGACTGGTTGGGACAAAGCCTAGAAGCAAAAAGCTGGCATACTACTATGAAATAGAAAAGGGCACATAAATATTGTTCAGCTGCTATGAAATAACAAAGAAGTAGATGAATGGTGACTCGTTGGGATGAAGGGGTGAATTCACTATATTGGAGGCAACTGTGAATCACAAATACTGCTGAACTTGATCCTCATCCTTGTGGCAACATCACTTTTCTGTTAAAAAGCAACATATGCTTAGATGAGGGGCAGTCAGGTAACACAAAAATGATACAGGGTTAACAAGTGGTCTACACAGGTTTATTGATACAGAGTTGACATGTGGTCTGCACAGGTTTATCCTAGCACCATTAATAAACGACATTTTATATAATACAAAAAACATCGCTTTGTAACCTCTGACTACCTCAGCACTGAACAAAGCCTAGAAACAAAAAGCTTGGCATACTAATATGAAATAGAAAAAAGAATAGAAATATTGCTCAGCTGCTATAAAATGTCAAAGAGGTAGAGGATTGGTGACTGGTGGGGACAAAGCCTTAAAACAAAATTTGGCATACTAACATGAAATAGAAAAGGTTACATAAATATTACTCAGCTGTTAAGAAATAACAAAGTGGTAGGCTAATGACGACTCGTTGGGGCAAAATGGTGATTTCACTACCTTGGAACCAACTGTGAATCATAAACACTGGCTGAACCTGATTCTCATCCAATGTGGCAATAATACTTTGCTCTTAAAAAAGTAATATATGCTTAGATGAGGGGCAGTCACGTAACACTAAAATGATACATGGTTAACAAGAGGTCTGCACAGCTTTGTTCCGGCACCATTAATAGAAACCATTTTATATAAGCATATAAAACATTAAATATGCCCTAGAGATATTTTTGTTTGTCAGAAAGGACTTTTGCGATAACAGAAAAACCCCTGCTCTAGTATCGAGAAATGGAGGAGCCATGATGTACAGATGTCCACCGAGCTCAGAATATATTCTTTTCAGCACCCTAAATTGGGAACACATACTACTCTGCCAGTCCCATGTGTTTTTGTAACATCTTCAGCCAGCCGATTTCCTAGGAAACAGTAGTACTTTTAATTGGGATTGAATTTGTCAATCTTAGTGGCACATCAGTTAGGCCAGCTGAAACTTGAATTTTTAGGCCATTATAGTCTTTTCAGTAACCTTAATCTTCAAATTATACTCAAAATTAAGTCCTTCTGTATTAATTGTGTTCCAGATTAGTTGTTACACAAAATACAAATTTGCTAAAAATGTGTTTTAAGACTAAAAAAACAAAATAAGTCAATACAATAACTCCTAACAAAATCGCGTTAATAACCTAACCCTGAAATGGCACGTTTAAATATACCCATTTCAACTGTTTCCTTGTACTTTCTATTTATTTCAACCCCCTAAATCAGCCTTCACTTTCTATGTATTTCATCCCCCTAGATCAGCCTTCACGGTTAACTAATTCTGATAATTCAGGGACAATTTAGCTAATTCTGCAACTTCAAGGACAATTTAGGTTTGTTATGAAAAATTCTTTATCCACAATGGGAATATAGAATTGTTAGGCAAAACTGATTAAGTTGTTAACGGATTAAAAGATAATCTTAGTGCATAATTGTTATAAATAAATCCCAAATCTTAAATTAAAAAAAAAACGTAAAATTTCACATTTGGATTTAAAAGGATAAGAGATAGGAAACTTACTGAATGATTTAGATTGAGGCCTGCAATATGCAGTGTCCTTAAAATGAATTTCGCCCCCGTACTGGTGTCACCGGTTTGGGCGTCCGCCTCCCAGGATAAAACGATCTTTACACGATTGAAATTAGCACTTTGTCCAATCACATCTCGAACAAAAACTAATGAAGAACTCTCTGACTCTAAATGTTGAAGTGTGTTCGTGGATGCAATCAGTGCTCTTGAAATGTTATTGTTAAATTTGGAATGCAGATACTGTGACCCTATATATAGATGCAAAACCCTCTTCGAACAGATGGGAAAAATATAGTTAATTGCGGTTCTTTCTGGTTGCAGAAGAGTCACCATTTTTCATAAAAGGTGCAATCGGAAAGAAACCCCCGGCAAATATCTTTCACACACCGCCTAATTCCAACAATCCCCCACATGAAAGGAATTTGTTGGACAAATTTATGCATGTAATGCAGATCCTAAGATAGAGAGTCCTTATAGGAGATTCTATGCATCGGGTTAGGTAGCTTTTGGCTTTGAACCATCCGTAGTGAAAGCCAATCGTACTTACTATCTAATCGGTGGACGCGATGCCTTGAACACTCAGCCATTTGTGTAAGCCAAGACAACTGACTTCACACAGAAGAACCTCCAAACACCGTTCATGTTCTCACTGTTGTGCCCGTTTTAGCCCTGAGCAATACCTAGTATTCATGAGTGTTCTAGGGAATTTAGCCCATGAAATTCTCATAGAAGTGGCCGTCACTTCACACTCATATAGGTGATAACTCATTAGGAGTATCCTGCAATACCCAACTTGAAAAATTCAGGATATGAGAATTATTAAAAACATAGCTTATCCTTAATGCGCGGCAGTTGTTTCACTATCTCACCATAGGAATGGGTAGGTGGTTGAACCTCCACAGTGACCGACTGAGTAATCCTCAACTTGGTTGTCCCATTGAATCTAGATCTTGAGATCTCCAGTCAACTAGGTTGGGTGTCCGTCATGGCATCTCTTATTGGGTTGGGCTGATTAACAACAATCCCCACGATGAACTTAACACTTGCTCCTTGATTAATCCTTTTATCAGCAGATCCGTAATATTATCTTTTGACTTCACATAATATTTAGAAATTATATCACTGGATAATAAGTGCTTAATGGTATTGTATCTACGACATATGTATCTAGATTTACCCTTATTCATACTACTCTGTACCCAACCAATTGCTAACATACTGTAACACTGACCAAGCTGGAAGTACATGTATACTTTCTGGCATGATGGGGGAATGATGTATGTCGTCAAATTTTAGTGTACAACAATCAAGGATTCCAAAATCGGCTGCTATTATATTGTTGGCTGCCTCCTTACTCTATAAAAAAGAGGTATGTCTAATTAATTCAAATTACTTTGGACTCCCGTTTCAACGAGTCTGAATGGATAATGTTTTAGCACAGGATCCATCCTATTTTGAATTCAGTTTTAGATTTAATCTTACCTGTTAATTTTCTGTTTGTTGAATTTAAGGCTCAGACCATTTAATAACGCAAACTTTTGAATGAAAATGTACTTGAGTGGATCCCTCTCCTTTCCCCTCTCTAGCCACAGGGGCATCTTTTGATCCCTAGTTTTCCCCTTCACAAGATATATCATTTCTTCTCAAGAAAATTGATCAATGTAAATGGTACTCGAAACCTATCCTCAAACACTGCTACAAGAATCTCCAACCTGAACCATGGACAAAACCAAATTCCTGCCAACAACCACCATTCTCTTCTTTTATTAGAATATCCAACCCGAACTATGGACAAAACCGAATTCCTGCCAACAACCGCCATTCTCCTCTTTTATTCCATTAGGACTTATATCTGCTAACCAATTGAGAAAGGACAGAAATTAGGATGGGCTTGGAGACCAAGAATCATGGCAGGGAAGGGGATGGAATCAGGAGTGCCGCCAGGGGAATCGAGCTTCAGTCCAGTCCAGTCTACGGAGGCTGATGGGGACAACAATATTGGAATAGGTAGAAAAAGATTAAAAAAAATGAACTGATAAATAGGGCACAGAAGATAAACCGACTGGATATGGTGCTCCAAGAGGATGGAGACGTGACTGGGAAATAAGGGATGCGTCCAGGAAAAAGGGTAACGGCGGTGACTACTTGTAAACACAGTCTTAAAGGATGTGGTATGGAGAAACCAAAGAAGTGGGCAACGTTGGTATGCTATCACAATGGGTAACGTAGGAAGTAAAACAGAACAACATAGTCATTCTCAAACAACGGAAGTGGATTTTCTCTGGATTAACAAAGCGGCAATGAAGACTTGGCAGCATCTCAAATGAATTTTAAATACTAGTCCTATGTTTTTGGAATTGGGAATACGTCCCAAGGGTGAAAAGTGTTGCAAATACCGTTTACGATTTATACATGTAACCTTGGGAATGTTTTGATGATAACAAACTTGTCTTTGGAGACCAAAATGGATCAAATCATGAAAGTTAATTTATTAATCGTTTTGGAAACTGTGTTGATTAAATGCTTCCAAGTTCCTCTAAATGTGTATGTATACCTACAAACATACACCTAACCAATTATATATATATATATATTTGAGGGACCTGACGCATGCGGCCTACATGGTTTAGTTCAGATGTTCTCCTTCCGGTAAACAACATCCCAAGGGCACCATTTTTCAAAAGTCATTTACACCACAATTGTGGAGTATATACATGTATTTTGCAATTTAAAACAATATACAATATGAAGTCAAATTGAGGGCAATATTTTTCATAAAAATCAAGAATTTTAGGAAGAGGTAAAGTCTTGATCATTTAGGATTACATAATCATGTAGGATGGACTTCTGGTTCTGAAGTATGAAGACTACAAAAAAAAAATTGAAGACACTAGACATGAGCAGTGCTAGTGTACAATTAAACCTGACTCTCTCTCTATATATATACATACATATATATCAAGTAATAATTTTATGTATATTGGACATAGATGTTCGAGATGAAAAAGTTCTACTTTCATGAATTTATGAAAAACATATCATAATCTTAGTCTTATCACTTTAGAGTAATCACAATATGAAGAGAACTTCACATATACTCTTGAAACTGACCTCTAAAATTTTAAAGTAAAATTTTTAAGATGAGGAGCTCCAAAAAATGGTGACTGTATTCGATGATACCATGCAGGATCTGCATCGGTTAATATATTTGACATCAATGAAGAACAAGTTACTACCGATGACCGCCAAATTGCTGCTATAGACAGTCAACCCATGCGGTAAGACATTACCATTGACAAAAAGTATATTACACAGTACATTGTAATGGAATCACAAACATACCTGGAAAACCGACAGTGATCTTTTCCTCATTTTATTGGCTCTTTTCAGTGACACTCCCTTACCACTAACAGAATATTAGAACTAACTCAGACACAACGATGGCACAATGACAAACAGAAACAGAAGGCAAAACTAAATTCAATATAATTACATGTAGAGGAAAGTGAAAATATCAGATAAGTGCTAACAGAGAATGTATAATAGAAGATCATGTACGAAATTCAAGGAAGAAGGGAGAAAAGAAAAAAAGAATTATAAATTTGTTCAAGTAAGTGTCATTATTAGGAAAATTAATGAATCAAAAGAAAAACTAATCAAAAAAAAGAAACATGAAGGAAAGAATAGAACTCCAGATTTTCAGTAAATTATGGCTGCGCCATTTCAGTGTTGAGAATAAATATAAAAGAAAAGCCATGAGAAGACAACAAAAAAGTGAGTATTATAATATTCCAATTGTGCGACATATATACATGTTATGCAAATAAAAGTATGGTTACAAACTCTAGTTTATCGAGGATTCATGAGCCATTACTTTTGTTCTTCCACTTTCAATTGAAACTTCTTTGGTTTTGAGAATGTTTAAATTACATAATATTTTCAAGAACATATAATTATTAATTGGTGAAAAAGGAAGTATATCCAATTCACGTAAAAACAAAAATAGGAGTGATTAAACAATAATTAGTATCTTCCTAATAATCTAAGCCAATAACCTTTCAATGTATAGTTATGGTTAACAATTGGAGATTTCATAAGGCACTTGAAAAGGTACGGAAGAATGTGCTCCAAAATTTTTAAAAATACTATAAAGAAGAGTCATACCAACCTCGCCACCTATTCTTCAAAAATCAAACGAATATGCAACTTCCCCCAGCCCCCTGCCCCCTCACCTTCTCGTCTATAGTATATGAGTGTGTAGTCGGTGTGGACTGTATTCCACAAAGTACAATCAAGAAAAAATGAATTGAACTTCATGAATCTTTAATACCTCAGTTCAAACCACAAAAAATAACTTCACTCCCTCTCACTTGATAGCACTGCCCTTTAGCTTTCCCTTCAATTTTCTCCGCAAGGCTGTTCACTCATACTTCTATATCATTGGATGGGTTGAGAATGGAAACTTAGGCAAATATTTTTTTAAGAAAACAAGAAAACTTATAGCCAATTATCAATATATAAATTATTGGGGATGGCAATTCATAGGGCAACCCATCAGGGTACTAAGTTCCAGCCATTATAGGGTACTGGGGAGGGTCAGATGTAAGCAGCCTTGCCTCTATATGTAGGGAGGTTGTTCCTAGATTTGAACCTGTGACTTCAAGATCATTAAGCGGCAACCATTTAACTTCGCGCCATGGTCAATTGCTTGGGAAAGGCAATACAAGTTAAATGAAGAAAAAAAGTCTCCATCATGTTGCTTGAGTGTGACCAATATCTACTTAAAATATGAATATTGTTCGGCTAGCTGGATCACATACAAGTTTTCCACAAACTGAGCATGCATATTAAACTAAAAGTTTATATAAAAAATAGCACAAACTAAATTTGTGCTTATTTATATCATATTGATATATGATACAAAAATATGTCTCACACAGAAGGATTTCAGACAAAATCTTCAATCATAAAATAATAATTATTAACCATGGCTCTAATTGGTCTCGTGATAGATTCCCGTGAAAGAATTAACATACAATGATATAAATTAAAGAATGTTCAACAGCCACACATTCAAACATCTACTCTATCTCCAACATCAAATGTGTAATTCCCTGCAACCTCTTTAAATTGTTTCCTTGTCCCTAAACACTTTGCAACATTCACTGGATGAGCAAGAAGAATTATTGTTGCTTTACCTTCTTTACCTTCAAGTGATATCCAATCCAGTCACTCCTACATTAAAAGTAGTTTAACCATCATATTTAAAGACCAAAAAAACTAATAATAGGTAGCCAAGAAAGTTCTATGGAAATTATGGAAGAGGTTAAGAAGACAGATAAGAAGTTCCGGTATATTTCTAGAGCGTCTAATTGAGCAGTGCACATTCTTACAAAAGTCGGGCCTGTGTTGGTTAGGATTTATTTGATCTCT
>JAUHJX010436406.1:0-10242 GCA_031763035.1 Lilium candidum | reverse complement strand
AAAATGAGATAAAGAGACAGTAAGTCTTTATTTATCATACTACATATTTTTTGAAACATAATGTAAGAAAGATAGGAGTGAGTATCATTAAATTATTTGAACTAATAGAAATCTGATTGAAGTACTTCCACCACTATTCTCTTTATATTAAAGTGAGCCCATACTCATGTGAATGATAACTCATAATATACTCTCCATCTTATTTTATAGAATACGTCTCCTAATAACTTGATCTACATAATGTCTGAATAATTTAATATCTTCATAAAAGTATTAATTAATTTGGGAAAATATGCTATCTAGCTGGTTTTTAGACCAATGATCTAAGGTTTATTCTACAACTAAGTAGTTCACTATAAAATAAACTATGAAGTGAAATCTAAGGCATAAAGATGCTTATTTGTAAAATGGTTATTGAAGGTAAAGATGTCGTATCTCATAAGTATAATATGTTATAAATGATCCGATATAATATTCTTAACTCCCTTATATTCCTTTAATTGGTATTATAATTACTCGAGGAAAAAATCCTTGTAAAGAAGATATAGTTTGATTTTTTTATTTATGATATAATACCTCAATATGGAGTGATTATTATAAATTATAACCCTTGAGGTAAGTAGATTGGAGAGAAACTTATCTTGTTTGAATACTATGATATGGAACCCCTTCTTAGTATTGGTACTCCCAAAAGTGTGTAACTGGTACAATAAATTATATGATATCTCTTATACTTATATTGTCGATGTATTTCTCTTAAATCATAATCACTAGTGTTGTACATCAACTCAAATGGTTAATCACAACTAGGAGAAATCAAAATTGATATATTATAGTAGATGACATTTAGTGCGTAAAAGACATATAATAAATTTACATCAAATAATAATGGTGTAACTTCTAAGGGAAGTTGTGTGAGTAATGTTATGATCTTAAAAAAGTTTTATGAAATTGTGATAGAAACATGTATGGCTCAAAAAGGACCATATGTACTTTATGGGTGGTTGGTGAGGGTAAGGTAAAGATTAACTCCACCATAGCTCTATCAACACCAATAACCTTTTTAAAAATATGTACCCTAACATATAACCTTTTTTCATTATAAAATAGAATTTTGCTTAGATGAGGACTAGACTAATCTCAACACATATTTTGAGTACTAAAGATAGATTGTGCAAATAATCCTTAAAAGAAGAGTCAAAAATAAAAAAATTATCAATGAATACTTCAAGAGACTTCTCATCAAAGTCCAATAAGAAAGCTATCATATAATGTTAGAATATAGCAGGGATATTACATAACCTAAAAGGCATACAACGGTAATAAAATTAATAATTTGGGTAGTTATAAGTGGTCTTCTCATGATCCTCAGGTTTGCTGACCCAAAAGTTATATTCAGAGTAGTAGTCTAGAAAATAGTAGAAAAATTTCCCTGCTAGGTACTCAACTATTTAGCTATGTAATGGTAGAGGAAAATATTCTTTATATATTTTTTGAGTTAAGTTTTTGATATTCTATACAAACCCTAAAGTTATTCATGAAATCCATGAGTACCAAAATATCTTCTTTTGATCTACTACACAATAATTCCAAAATTCTTGGGCACAATTTGTGTCGGGCTCAACAAAAAACTATTTGAATTAGGGTTAATAACTATACTTTCAATAATTTTTTATTTATATTTTAACTACCAATTTAATATTATGATTCAATTGTGGTTGTAATTTTCATAATGGTTTAATATTATCCTCTAAGTGTATCCAATGCTTGTAAAGTGATGGGTCGATCTCTTTGTTATTATCCATAGCCCAACCAGATGCTTGATTGTATGTTTTAATTACTTCTATAATAATAATTAAATTTTTTATTTTGAGCTGGGAAGAAAGAATCACCAACAAAATTTGTTTACCCTAAAAAAGTGTAATTTATATATGGAGCTATGAGCTTCAACACTATTCTTTGAGGATCACTAATTAAAGTAAGGGATGGGGTATAATGAATTATATGAAAAAACTCAAAAGGTTCACTACTAGAACTCATCATAGTATATATGGACATGACTTGATATAAATTAAAAGAATAACTTTAAAGGTCAAAATTATGTTTACACTCCTTAATGGGAAAATTCTCTAATGTGATATGTGTAAGGATATTGGTAAGTGTGTCCATAACTATTTATTATATAATATCAAGTAAATATATATCAATTATTGGAAGAATAAAAACATCTTTGTAAAAGTCAAATGAATTTTATTTCTTGTAACTAATATAAGCATATTATTTGTGTTAAGATAGACTTGATACATAAACCTTTACACCTGAAAGAAAAATAAAAATATATGAGGGATTTATATAAAATAAATAATTATAATTATAACATAATAATATTATTAAATAATAATCCTATATATTTTATTTATCTCATAGAAAAACTACTTAGAATGAAAAGTTAGCATTCCTTGGCAATAGTGCCAAAAACTAGTCAATCCTTTCCATACTCAATAAGGCATGAACAATGGAATCATACCAATATTAATCAGGTCTAGTATAGTAAACCATCAAATTATAGGTCAAATATATAGGAAATGTACTTATTCATTCCCTAAGTTATTATTCTAAGAGGAAAATTCACCAAGATGGAAGATACCATAATATTTTCTAAAGAAAATAAACATATAAGCAAAAATAAATTATATGAATATAGAATTAATATATTTGTATTACCTTAAAAAAGTTATGTACTCTTCTAAAAAAATTTCAAGTCCTAACTTGTGTCCCTTAGTTACAGATTTAGGAAATATATTTGTATCACACTCACCAAGTGTTAGTGCCGGAGACTTCCAAAGGAAACAAATATTGACTGTCCTTGAATAAAAAAATTATGGTAGTAGAGAATTTATTAATATAACATTTTTTAGTAGAGATAAAAATTTAATCTATAATTTAGGTAGGATAATGGGTCTTAATCTAACTAAAGTCAGTAGATGACATCCAAGACCAATCCCGGTTAGCCGATGAGAGGGACTTCATAAGAATAATTATTTTGAAGCATTGTGGTTGGTGACCATCTAATTTCATCTAATAATCTAAGTAAATATATGTATGAATGAGTTATGGATTCTAGTTTTATGCCTTAAGTTGGGTCCTTGCATTGTACACCATAAGGATTAGAGTCATAAAATATATATAAAGATAACCTAATTCTAATTTGTAAAACAAAACTAAATATTAATAGTAGGTAAAATACTATGAATAGAAATATAATTAAATATTAGGAAATTATGTAAGAAATTTGATTAATTATATAAGATCAATATCCCAACTTAGTTAACTTTATAATTTTTAAATACAACTAAAATAAAATTAAAGTGTATAATAATTATATATATTCCTAGAGAAGTATAAAGTTTATTCTCCACCCTGAAATGATAAAAGATACTAATAAAAATAAAGTGAATAACCATGACTTGAAATGGGTACCTACAATCTTCTTTCTTCCTTCAGTAGTCTTCTCCTTTCTTTAGAATGAAGTTTCTTCCTCTGTCACTCTTATTTCTAATCTTCTAGTTGGCCCATGTCCCTTATTTAGGTCCCCGGGTAATAATATTAGTATCCCAGATCTTGAGTTGATTCCTTCCTTCTCAAAAGGGGATCTTAGGGGTGAAATTACATATAATAAACATGCATATGATGGTAATGTGCACATATTTACAATATACCCATGTTGTACATATATGCATGTGCACATTGCGTCTCTTCTATATATTATGAACAAAAACGATCTAGATGCATGTACTTAATATATTGATATGCCTCAAATATGGCTCCTGTATATGCTATCTTTGACTATTTTTCTCTATCAAGACTATGGTACATCCTAGTATAATTGTAAAAGCACTCTAGTTGCCTTATCCTTACTTGATAGAATCTTATATCCTTATCTTTTATACTATATTTTTCTTTCTTAACATTTGATCTAAAATAAGCAAATATAGATAGTCGTAATAATTTATTATATATAATGGTGTATAAAATAAGATAGAAATATAGTAAAGATCAACCAATATTTGGGTTTATAAAGAAGTTAGCAAAAAATCCACTTTAGGTTAGAGTGAATATTGATTTATAACATTATTAGTATTATTTAGAGAAGTTTGAATTAGTAATCCTAGTTAATATACTAGGTTAAATTAAGAGTTATCTCAAGTATATGTGATTTTTCTATGTACATATAATATAATATAAAAAGTGTAGAATAACAAGGAATATGGTCGATGCTCTAGGTATATTTAACTAATCCTGAAATTAATGATCTGACCTATCAAAATAGGTCAAAACATAATGACCACTAAGTAAAGATACCTATAAGATTTTTATATAATATTAAACATAAGAATTGTAACTCCTAATTTGGTAAGGATGGTTACATAATAACCCATCTAACTAACCCACAAGTATGGACCAAGAATACCCTGGACAAAATTGAGTTAGTCATCACAGCGTTAAAAAATATAAGAAAGAGAATATATCAAGGTATTATCCTAAAAAAATTATAAAATATAATAGAAGAAACATAAGCTAACTATGTTAATTAACTACCGATAATTTTTGAACAACCAACCAAAAGTTTCCTCTCACACTAATGAACATTATGAAACATGATATACTGAGGAGATTAAATAGTAATACAATAATACATTCTAGAATAACACATAATAACCACACCCATACTAAAATTTGATTCCCAAATAAAACAGTATTGTGTAATAAAAAAATATATAAAGAGATACGTATAGAATAAATTTGCATGGACTTTTATATCTTAATAATTAATATCATGGAATAAGTAGTAGTAAACTTGGACTATATATAAACATAATAATTTTACCTCAATCACTATATTATGATGGATATGCTATGAAAAAACATTAGTATTTAATTTTATTTACACCTAGTAATAGATGTGAATCAATCCTTCTTTGAATTTATAGTACCTTGATATCTCTTTGGATATTATATTTATCGTATAGTTTACAATCTCCAAGAAATTTAGAGTTACAACTAATCAAGAATTGATTTACACTTTTAGGCATAGTTAATTTTTAATACATATTTCATCTTCTTACACGAAATATTTTTCATGAATTGAGAAATAAGTTTAAGATTTTTGAGATTATTAATATACTGTATTTCATCACACAAATTAAAATTGATTCATAAGTTATGGTATCTATAAAATGGATATTCTCTTTAAGAATTTTATTCTTTAAATAATTAATATTTTAGATCAAATTCTATCCAAATATTTGGTTGTATAAATATGTACATAAGACATATTAAGAACATTATAAACTTGGTCTAAGATAGGAAATAGTATGCAAATGAGTACCTATTATCTACCCTTCTCAAGGTCAATCACACCCTACACATAAACCTCTATTTACCCTCAAATAATATATATCATAATATATAAAACTTACTTGAATAATATAGATACAACAAAGGAATAATAATAAATTATTAAACTTTTTATTTCAATTATGTGTTATTGAATATGTTAATCCATCTTAGTTACAAATTTACCTAAAGATATGTTGTATGCTAAGGAATTTTTTAACACAATTATTTAAGTATTAAAATAAATAATTTATTTCTAATATATTTTAGATTTATTTAAATTTTGGTGATCAAATTCAAGTAATATATGCTTATCTCAAATTATATCTTTATAAATGAGACTATATGAAAAATGAATGAAATCAAAAGTATCAAAGAGTACACTTATGAAGTAATATACTGTATTTTTCTCATTTAACAATTTATCTATATTAATTTCATTTTGATTTATATCCATAATCTTGACGTTATATCATATTTGGTGTTAAACTTTGGGATTTTTTATAATTTGGTCTTTTGACTTTGAGATACTTTTAAATTTTCTTGATTAAGTGAATGAGTGCAAATATATAACATGTTTATGACTTAGTTGTGATCTAGTGTTATTTTTATATAATTTTTTGTAAATAATATGAGGGAAGTCAAATATTTTTACCTATTTTCCTTATAGAATCTCAAAGGTTTATTACTTATTTCCTCCAAGTCATTACTCCATTGAATCTTGATGCATCCTTATAATATAATATATTCAAGTTTTTTTTATTTATGTGACACTAGAGTGGGAGGTTATATGATAGTTAATTTCCTCCTTGGTGTTGAATTTTTATATATTCATTTATTACTTTTATCAATTATATTATGCATATCTGACCAGAATCTATTAATTAAATGAATTTTCTTCTAAAAATTTTCTAACCAATATTATACTTCATATTTTTTTTAATATATATGAACCTAGTAATAATTGTATGATCATAAAAATAATTATCAAACCATTTAATTTAGTATTTTCATTATAATATATTTGAAATTTTTTACTTGTCATTGAAATGTTATGTATTCAAAATAAAAAATTAGATAATAAGAAAAATATAAATTATCTTAATATTGACACAACGCTTATAATAGAGAGTATATTAAAATATAAATAGTGTTCCCTAAACTAACTCCTTACTTTCATGACTACCCTCACACACATACTTATATTAATGTATCATCCTTAATACAAATATAGATTATCTATAAAGGATTGATTTATAGATGTAATAAAATATAGATCTAGGAATATCTCTCATGGAAAAGAAAGAAGTCAGTACAAAGTTGGTGAAACTTATGTAAAATATTATTAATAATTAATTAAATAATATATCTATACAAAAAAATTAAAAAATATTAAATTATATTAATAATATGAAAATAAAATTTGAGACGTTAAATATATGCATACAGTTTGGGATTTGTATATATAGATAAAGAGTGAATTTTAAAGTTTTACTAATATATATATACATATTATTATTTATACACAAAAATAATATTAATTTTTATTTAAATGGTGTTTTTTTATTATTTAAGTTAGATTTTTGGGAAAAAAATTATTTATTAGCAAAAATATTTCATTTTCCATTAGCCAAAAGTCATTACAGTCAAAATATCTTGTACCATAGAGAATAATTAGGAAGAATTTATTCAAAGATTAAAAATATAAAAAATAAAGTGTTTGACTGAAAAAATGTAACTAAATACATCATTAAAATTAGGAAGAGCATCGATGTGATTATTTGATCATATATATAATAACGAGATTAATTTATGGTATTACGCACCATTCTAAAATTATCCAATATATATATATATATATATTATTCATGATAGAAGTAAAATATAAAAAAATAGTTAAAAAGGATGCGATTAGGAATATATATTTATGAGGATAACAAAGATCAATATGTATTTGAGATAGAGTCAAGAGGTAACACTATGTTATACCATAAATCATTACTCGGGCATACTTGATTTATTTATACAAGATATGTACTGAAGAAAGAGTCATAATGAGGGATAATCATATGTATTAAACTAAATTTATGTGGATACACACCATATCATGTGGACATATGATAGTAGTGTTTGGCCAAAATTACCCGAGTCGAATGGATGCCGCTACATAAAGGGACAAACTTATTAGTGTGTGACCATATAATAATATTATTTAATCACACTGTCTAGAGATATGTTATTTTAAAAATACGGATGATTATTAACCTTTACTAAAAAGATATTTTATGTGGATTCCAATATAAGGGATCTCAAAGTACTCCCAAATCATCGAACTAACTATAAAGGAAATAAAGGAGAAATATATGAAATAACAATTCAATATTCATTGATCTAAGTTCATCCATATGTCAAATATACACCTTTATCGAAAAAGGTACTATGTAAGTTGATAACTCTCTTTTAGGGCTATAGGGATACGCCTATCATTATAATATACTCTAACCTTATTTTTATGGTATAATAAAATAATATATATAATAGGTTAGTATAAATAGAAATAACTTTTTATCTTATAATATTAATCTCTGCTATATTTAGTTATAAATCTTGATTGTAGGATAATTACTTTTATTTCACTCTTAGAGAAAGATTGGAAATCTTATTCGGATAGTAGTTCTACTTAAGTGCCATAATTACCAATACATTAGTTTGTTATATATAGGTTAGTATTCACATCACCTATATACAACTATAGTTCTAACTAGTAATATTCTATCACTTTCATTCTAAACTATTATCCTTTATTGGTGCATCCTAATATAATTTTTTGTAGGAGGTGATCATTTAGATTATACTTTAACATATACTCTACATTAATTTATGATTTTTTGATTAAGTACATAAGTAATACATTAGGGGGATAACTCTTAAGGGAATATTATATAATAATTTAGTAGTTTATTAAACCCTTATGCTTCTTAAATCTAGGGTCTTGTATGGGTAAGTACCTTATTGACATATTAGGTGAGAAATCTGGATGATCTCTAGTTGAGCCAATTGGTTTTAAGTATATTATTGACCATATAAGGAATGGCTTTGCATACCGACTAAAATATGATAGTATTTTATTTCATCATAGCTCTTTACAGAGTATATTTATTTAGTTATATAGCCCCTAAGTCGTGGGTCTTCTACTATTTGACTACCACCTTTTGAAGTAATAATTCCTCTAATTAGTTAGGTGAAAACTTCCATTTATCCACTACTTATATTAGGTAAAGAGTTAAAGTCTAATTTTGATAAGCTAGTGTACTAGTTAGGTATAAGCCCTAACTCCACACCCTCTGGGCTTGACCTAGAAGTTAGTCTACTATATTATTTTAGACTATGTTCTTACACAAACTAATAAGTATACTATATATTTTAGTACTATATTATACATATATATATTTATATTTCTAAGATTCAGATAAAACTACTAAAAAATTTATACAAAACACACACTTATAATTTAATAATATCAATATAATAAAAAAATAATAAAAGACTTACAAGGATTACTGCATTCCTTTATTTATAGAATATGTACATCAGTAGCACACTGGTGCACTAGTACATACTTAAGTTACAGTAGATGGAAGAAGGAGGAGAGAGAAGAGAGGAGCTTCTAAAATTTTAGTTTTTGGCACTATTAACAAAGAGTAATAATAAAACTTATGATATCAATTTAATTTTTTGGTTTAATATTTAGTATAAGTCTATTTTTTTATTATATATATAATATTTTATACTTGAGAACTTAGTATTATCTCTTTTTATGGTAAATACTATAATTTCACCATGAATTCATCTTGACATATTTGTATATCCATAAAGATAATTACATTAATAAATAAGAATATAAGAAAATTGACCACAAGTGGGAGGGGTCATCATTAAGCCGACACTATCCATTATAATTGACTTTCTCACATCAATGACTTATGAGCCACCATCATGAATTAATCTTATTAATATTTTATATAATAATGGTGAGTTATACTATAATATATATACTGCTTTTTTTATGATGAGCTAATAGAGAATATTTATAATTAATATACAAAGTTTTTAAGGTGTTGTCATTTTGTGTGGAAGTTTAGTTACAAGTCATTACTTTATCAAAATTTATTTTAGTTTACCTTGAAATATAAGGATATATAATAGTGGAATTATCTCAACTATTAACCAAAGAAAACTATATAAAAAGAGTAGTAGATATAATTCCTAATCAAGTTCTTTCAAATGACCAAGACAAGAGATATCCATACTAGATTCTAATTTTTATTTATGATGATATGAAGGAATTCCATGAGGCATAGAATTATTTTAATAATTTGTTACGAAGTAGTCCCTATCATGGATATCAATATTTGTGGTTAGTTTAGATTATCTATAATATGCTTACTTCGAGATGTTGATACATATTAGATATAATTTTCGATAATTTCTTTCTCAAGAAAGCTCCCCTGGATTCAAGTGAAATTCTCTATATCCATGATCATAACTTAATTTTTACAATATTTATTAATTAAAAATAAATAAATATATCTTCAAATAAGGTAGGCCTACAATATATTTTAAAAATATATGTAAATTTTATTTCTATTATAAAACTATAGGTATAGATCATGAATTATATTGATAATAAAGATTACATGAAAGAAAATAAAAATGAAGATGCTACAAATCCTCCAATTCATACTACAACTTATTTGATACATATTGAATAAATGATATTCATAACTATCTAATAAAATAATAATATAAATAATTTATTTATATATTAAACTACTAGAGATATGA
>JAUHJX010435298.1:0-10271 GCA_031763035.1 Lilium candidum | reverse complement strand
TTAAGTGAGGAAATAACTTAGAAGGAAAATTCATAATATGATGTATTATGGAGATCAAAGAACATGATTATATGAATTATTGATACCATTTCACACCAAAAAGTGACATACATATTAACCTATAATCAATCACCCCGTCATCAATTAACTCATCTAGGCCAAAATATGTATCTCGGACTTTGAAATCTGTCTCATGAGATAAAACAGGAATCCCGCTTCTATCTAGTTGTTCAGATGTATTTACATCTATCCCCGTTCTTATCCTAGCTATTGGAGCAATTACAGGTGGAAAATTAATTCTTAGGCTAGAAATCTCAAACTTGGAATCTGTCTTCCTCCCTTCGATTCATTCTAATTTAATTAATTTGATCACTTTTATTGGAGTTTCTTGAGGCCTAA
Source organism: Lilium candidum (assembly GCA_031763035.1). Classification (NCBI taxonomy): domain Eukaryota; kingdom Viridiplantae; phylum Streptophyta; class Magnoliopsida; order Liliales; family Liliaceae; genus Lilium; species Lilium candidum. The sequence continues at coordinate 9,872 of JAUHJX010435298.1, read as the reverse complement.
TCGAAACAGCAGTCCCGAAAAATATAACACTTCTCTCCACAATGTTCTTTCTTACTCCTATGGTGTACGGTTCACCTAAACCATTTAGTTATTTTTTATCAAAAATAAAATTTCTAGATAATATATGAATTGAACCTTTATTTTTAATCAAAAAAAATATATATCAATGGGGGGCCCAAATTTCACAATCTGGGAATTGACCAAATTCTCGAGTTATATTGGCCGCGTTCTTTGTAACTTTTTTAACTATATCAAGTGGTATATTTACTAGCTAGAATTCTAACCTGTTTATGTGTTTTACTTGCTGTAGCTTTTTTTACTTTACTAGAGCGTAAAGTCCTTGGTTACGTTCAATTACGAAAAGGACCTACAAAGGTGAGAATCTGAGGGATTGCGCAACCTTTGGCTGACGCAGTAAAGCTTTTTGTAAAAGAAAAAATTATACCTTATGGCAGAAACCAGTACATATTTCTAGTTGCCCCTAGGCTAAGACTAATTTTAGGATTAAGATTGTGGTACCTATACCCTAGATCTTTTACAAATAAATTTGTAGCTTGAGGGCTTTTATTATTTTTCTGCATTACTTCATTAAATGTATACGGGACAATACTTGCGGGATGGGCATCAAATTCAAAATATGCATTCCTAGGGGCATTACGAGCTGCTGCTCAAACTATTTCATATGAAGTTAGAATACTACTACTTCTTCTTTTTAGAGCATTCATCATAGCAACATGTTCTTGAGATATAATATTAAAGTTTGGATTTCCGGTTATGTTCCTCTTAACCCCAATATTTATGGTTTGGTTTACAAGCACAGTCGCTGAGACAAACCGAGCTCCTTTTGATTTTGCAGAAGGAGAGTCAGAATTAGTATCAGGATTTAATGTGGAGTTTGGAGGGGGATTATTCGCAATGTTATTCTTAGCTGAATATGCAAGAATTCTCTTTATATCACTAGCAACTAGTGTTTGATTTTTTTCACAAACACTAATTTCACCAATTATTCTGGCAGCAGAGATTACTGTCGTGTCAATCTTGTTTCTATTAGTTCGAGGGGCCTACCCTCGTTTTCGTTATGATCTTCTTATAATATTATGTTGAAAATCTTTCTTACCTTTCTCATTGTGTGCTCTATTCCTAATTTCATTAACTATAAACTGCTAATTTTGGTGGCCGAATTCCCAAGCGATAAATTGTAAATTTATTTATGACTAATAAGTCCCATCCAAATTTAACTAACCTTTTATTTAGCATAAAGTTAGCCTTTGTAAAATTTGTTAAAAGTAGGCACTTATTTTAAACACACCTAAGGATTAAACTAAATAAAACAGGAACTATAGGTTAATATTTAATCAAACCATTGGCCTTCAAAGCCGAAAATGAGTGAATCTAGTTTCGTATGATGTTAATAAAAATTTCAATTTTAGGAGTTATCAGGTCCTTATTCTCTTTTGCTAAGTTAAATATACATATCTTAATCCTTCTAATTAGACTAGAAGCTCTAATACTGAGGTTATTAACTTTCACGTTATCGTTTTCAATAATCTACAACACAAGATTCCACCTTATTCTTGTGTTACTAACATTCGCAGCTTGTGAAGCTTCCTTAGGTTTAGCACTTTTAGTAAGAATTCTTCGATTACGTGGAAATGACTATGTTACATCATTTAGCTCTATAAATTTTTATGCATAAACTCCGCCAAAGAAACCCGGCAGAACAACTCCTAAGTCTCCCTAGCCCTGTCAGATTTTCTATTTGATGGAATGGTGGATCAATTCTAGGAGTCCTATTAGGCTTACAAATTCTTACCGGGCTATTTTTATCTATACACTACACAGCAGATATAACTAATACTTTTGCTTCAGTAATTCATATTATGCGAGATGTCCCTGCTGGCTGGTTATTCCGCAATCTCCACGCAAATGGAGCTTCCTTATTTTTTGTTTTTTTATATCTCCATATTGGACGAGGTTTGTATTATCAAAGATATATTTCCCAACCCCACACATGAATGGTAGGAGTTACAATTTTTCTAGTTAGGATGGGTACTGCTTTTTTAGGTTATGTCCTGCCTTGAGGGCAAATATCCTTCTGAGGAGCAACCGTAATTACCAATTTAGTGTCAGCAGTCCCGTATCTTGGAGCGTCCTTAGTGGAATGGATTTGAGGGGGATTCTCAGTTGGACAATCTACTTTAAATCGATTTTTTTCGCTACATTTTATTCTGCCTTTCCTTATTGGAGCGTTAAGGGGTCTTCATATTTTATTCCTTCATGAAAAAGGATCCACAAATCCGTTAGGAGAAATAAATCATATTAGAAAAATCCCTTTCCATCCTTATTTTTCCTGAAAAGATATTGTAGGGTTCATCGTTTTATTTGCTATACTTGTTGTATTTGGATTTTTTTTCCCGACAATTATAGGAGACCCTGAAAACTTTAACCATGCTAGTCCCATAGTAACACCTGTACATATTCAACCAGAATGATATTTTCTTTTTGCTTATGCAATTTTACGGTCCATTCCTAGGAAATTAGGGGGTGTAGTGGCCTTAGTGGCCTCTGTGGTAATTCTTTACTTCTTACCTTTGAGGGCTACCTTCGGAAAAATTACTCCTGCCTCATTTACGCCTCCGTACCAAATTGTTTATTGAAGTTTAATTGTGTTCTTTGTCCTACTCACATGATTAGGGGCCTGCCCTATTGAAGAACCCTATGCTACCTTAGCAGTCCCTGTAAGGATTCTTTATTTTGTTTCGTTTCTGATTTTAGTAAGATTACCATCAATATGAAGAAAAGTTCTTAAATATTTAACTTAGTTTAATCAAAATATAAGCTTGTCAAGCTTAGGATACAAATAAGTTTGTAGTTAAATAAACAAATAGCTTAAATAAAAGCGTTACATTGAAGCTGTAAAAATAGGATATATTCTTTTGTTTGAATGAGATTTTGAGGACAGTTAAATTTAATAGATGCCGCCTCTCCATTACAGAGAGAAATATTTTTATTTCATGACCACGCTATTGTTTTACTACTGGGAATTTTTGTATTTGTAGCCACTTTAGGATTAAAGTTAATTTTAAATAGTTTAACCTCACGAGTGATACTAGAAGCACAACGACTTGAAACTGTGTGAACCATTGTTCCAGCTCTTCTTTTAATCTGGCTCGCGCTTCCTTCACTCCGACTACTTTATCTTCTTGACGAGCGTAGAAACAGGGGAATTATTCTAAAAGCTACAGGACACCAATGATACTGAAGATATGAGATTCCTTTTTCTAATAGGGGCAGATTTGACTCCTATATAGTCCCAGAAGCCGATTTAAGAGAAGGAGATTATCGACTTCTAGAAGTAGATAACCGTGCAGTTGTTCCATTTGGTATAGAAACTACAGTTATTGCTACATCAGCTGATGTCCTTCATGCTTGAACTCTTCCATCAATAGGGCTAAAAATAGATGCAGTTCCTGGACGGCTGAACAGAATAAGAATATTTGTTGAAAAGCCAGGAGTATATTATGGGCAATGTTCCGAAATTTGTGGAGCTAACCATTCATTTATGCCTATTGTTGTTGAAGCCGTAGATTTAGAAGATTTTTGTAACCTAGAATTTTAATATATCTCTAAATAGTATATATGTACATTTGCCTTCCAAGCAAGAAGACTAGAAATCTAGTTTAGAGATGTAGGAGTTAGTTTACATAAAATACTAGCCTGTGGAGCTGGAGAGAGCATCTGATGCTACTTCTATTGAAGCTAGCAGAGCACTAACTTCAGGCTGTAGTTTATACCTAAAACATCCGGTTGCAAGCCGGAAAAAGAGTACTATTCTATATTGCCTCCAGTTTGTCTATGAAGGATCAGCTAAATCCTCTTTATTACTTTTCTTCCCCAAACAAAATAATATATATAATCACTGTATTATGATCAACTTAATCTTTTGGGGCCAGGCCCTCCTAGAGTTCCAAAAACTCTTGTGCTTTACACCAAAAAGATGAGTATTATGAAAGACCAATTGGTCATGCTAAACGCTTAAAGTTTATGCATTAATTCTGCCATTTCATATTTAGAATTACTTAAAATAAGGTAAAGATATTTTTCCGGCTTTAGCTAACTTTACTGGCTTAATAAAAGGAGATTTCTTTCTGATACCACAGAACAAGATTAGATAGAAACTTAATACTACAAAAAACATAAAAAAACCAACTATTGGTCTTAATTGGGGCATCGAGAAAGACACGATTAAAACGTGTTATATTTGAGTAACAATCAAATGCTCCATTAGCTTCTATCTCCTTATTTATGAAAATACAGGGTGTTCTTCACCATAAAGCTTTACCAACACAGAGAAAACATAAGCTTGAATTGTACAAACAAAAACTTCAAATATATTATATCCAATATGAACTGGAAACATTAACCTAAATCTGAATAAAGTAGGGGCTACAAGAGATGCCGCAATCAGACCTATAATAATATGCCCAGCACTAATATTTGCAATAATACGAATAGTTAATGTTAGCGGGCGAATTAAAATTCTTGCAGTCTCAATCACTACTAACAAAGGAATTAAAGCTGAGGGAGCTCCTGCAGGAGCAAAATGGGCTGCGGATTCAATTGGAAATTTTGTCCATCCAGAAAAAATTAAAAGGCTTCAGAAAATTAGGGCTAACGAAGCAGATACTCAAATATTTCTTGTCGGGCCATAAACAAAAGGAACTAAACCTAGAAAATTTATAAAAAGAAGAAACACCATTAAAGCATATAACATCAAAGAGAACCCCGGTAATGCTTTTTGCCGGGTCTCTCTATTAATCGAAATTATTGCCAAAAGAGATTTTGTATAGTTTTGAGTTCACGAAGACGAGACTACAAAAGTTGAAGCTAAGACAATAGGGGTAAATCATATAAAAAATGATAGTTTCCCTGCTTGTATACAATCTAAAGAAGAGAACAAATCTGTTATCATTTACTTGAGAGAAATTTTCTCAAAACCAAGGCCGAAACTTAGCGCGTTAATTCGCTTTCAAGTAACTTCCAAACTATCTCTAGAATTATAAATTCAACTCCACCTTGAAAAAGTAATGTGATATTTTCACTATAGAGACAGGTACACCTTCCGGTACACCTACTATGTTACGACTTATTTCATTTTTCAACGAAAGCGACGGGCGATTTGTACACAGCTAAAAAGAAATTTCAATTAATGTTCATTTTAATTTTTACTGTCAAGTCCAGTTTCCATATTTATTTCAAAAAATTTCCAAAAATATTATTTATTGTAACTCACCTAGACCTTCTTTATAGGCTGCATCTTAACCTGTCTTTTTGTTTTTAACATTTTGAATTCATCTAAAATGAATGCTGAAGACGGAGATATACAAACTTTAAAAAGAAGTAGGGTTTTTTGAGGGTTATCATTTATCTGGCAAGTTCCCCTGAAAATTTTAGCTACCGCCATGTAATTTAAGTTTTAACCAAAAAGTCTTAGTGCTTAGGTACAAGATTCACACTCTATATAGTAGGGTATCTAATCCTAGTTTACCTTCAGAGCTTAAGCAGAATAAAAAGAAAATAGTCTTTAGCTCTACAGCAATTTCACCTGTCTGTAAAACTTCCTTCTTTCTAGCTTACCTAATATAGTTAACTTGGCTGCTAGGTATGACCGCGACTGCTGGCACCTAGTTAGTCCAGCCTATCGAACTAAGTTAAATTACTATTTCTAGTATAGTTTAATGCCTCTTGCTGGGTTTGGATAGAAAAATTATTTTGGCTATTCTATTTTCACTATTATTACCATACTAAAGCTTAGTCTTTGTTAACTGTTAATCATTACAAAGTTTTAAATAAGGGATTGTATCCATTGTTGGGTTATGAGCCCAATAGCTTTTAGCTTAGCTTACCTATTTATTTTCTGAATCAGTCAAGAGCCCCTTCATTCCACTCATGAAATATCCCGAAGAGAAGGATACCTAAAAATACCAGCAAAGCTCTTACCACAATAAACCTAAGTCCCGTCGTAAAGATGCTTAAAACTGGAAATAAGAGTGCAATTTCTACGTCAAAAATTAAAAATAATACAACTAAAAGGAAAAAACGAGTGGAAAAAGGAGAACGTATTTTACTTAAGGGGTCAAAGCCACATTCAAATGGAGTTATTTTTTCTCTTATATCTAAATTTCTTTCATAGTTTCTCAAATAATATACTAAAATCAAAATAATACACAATATCAAAGTAAAACCAATAGTTAGAAATACCATAATTTACGATTTTTTTTTATATTTACGTAAATTTTTGTTGAGAATTATTATTCTCCGGAAAGGCTTTCAAAACCTCTATTATAACAAAAACGTTGAAGATTTGAAATTTAGGCTGCTAACTTGAGTTCGGGGAATATTATTCTCCATCTTCATATGATTGAGTTACTTTTAATTATTATTTCTTGTATTTTTTGTTCTAGGTGGTTAACCCTTGCACTAGGGTTTATTTTAACCCTACTTGTCGCAATAACCCAGCTTCATACAAGATTTGTACTTTTTTTAAATCATTTTTATTGAGGATCTAGAATTAGGAATCTCTTAATTGTTCTATCTTGTCTTTTATGCTTCCTCTCTTTAATTGCTACCCCTGAAGAAAAAAGTTCTGGGTTTTATGCTATTTGTTTATCAGTTCTGTGTGTAATTTTAATCTTAGCTTTTGCTTCATCTAATTTAATTTCTTTTTATATTTTTTTTGAGGCATCCCTTATTCCTACCTTAGTATTAATTATTGGGTGAGGATACCAACCAGAACGGCTTCAAGCTGGAACATATATAATGCTATACACAGTTGGGGCCTCCTTACCCCTACTTCTATTTATTTTATTCCATTCAGATAACATAGCTACTATAGATATACACAGACTGCACGAAATTAGTCCTATATTAGGAAACTTTTTGGTTTTAGTCATCTATGGAGCCTTTTTGGTAAAATTGCCAATATACAGAACACATTTATGACTTCCAAAAGCCCACGTAGAGGCTCCCTTGGCCGGATCAATAATTTTAGCTGGGATTTTGTTAAAGCTAGGAGGTTATGGATTAATTCAAATAAATTATTGTATTAATATATACTTGAGCAAGACATCCACTTTTGTAGTGGCCCTTAGAATATGAGGAGGATTTCTTGCAACTATGATATGTCTACGTCAAGTAGACGTCAAAGCTTTGGTTGCTTACTCATCTGTGGGTCATATAAGTATCGTGGCGGCTGGTGCTATCTTAGACACTTCATGAGGTGTCTCTAGAGCAATTATTACAATAATTGCTCATGGATTTTCCTCATCCGCTATATTTTGTTTGGCTTACTTTTCATACAAAAAAAGCCATACTCGTAATATCCCTTATATGAAGGGGGCTTTGCAAGTTTATCCAATTTTAAGCTTTATATGGTTTATATTTTGTTGTATTAACATGGCTTGCCCCCCAACTTTAAACCTTATAGGAGAGATAATAATTGTCCCAGTATTGTGAACCAGTAGCATTTGACTTTCGGCTATTATAGGCTTAATAATTTTTTTTAGAGCAGCGTACAATATATACCTCTATACCTCAATTAACCATGGCTCGTTTTCTTCGTACTTCTTAGGAGGATTCCCAATAAAAAGATACGCAGTAGCTGTTCTATTAGCTCATTTTTTTCCTTTATTACTAATTCTAAAATCATCAATTTTTAAGATTTGTCTTTTTAGCTAAATAGTGTTACAAAAATTTAAAGCTAAATAATCTAGAAAAATAAATTTATCTCTGAGTTACAAAGTCAGTGCTTTAACTTAAGCTATTCTAGAAAGAGCCTCATCAATAAATTCTAACATATAAAAAAAGTCAAACAACATCTACAAAATGCCAGTATCAGGCAGCTGAGACAAATCCTAAATGATGTTTTCTATCAAAATGGAAAACAAGTATACGAATAAAACACACAGTTAGAAAACTAGCCCCCACTATAACATGGAGTCCATGGAACCCTGTAGCAATGAAAAATGTTGACCCGTAAACTCTATCAGCAATTGAAAATGCAGTTTCTCTATATTCTCCATATTGGAGTCATAAAAAATAAAATCCTAAGGTTAAAGTTAAAAATAAACCTTGAAGTGCTCTTCCTTTTGTTCCTTTCTCTAACCTGTGATGACATCATGTTACACTAACTCCCGACAACAAAAGAACAGAAGTATTTAAGAGAGGAACTTGGAACGGGGATAAAGTTGTAATCCCTGCTGGAGGTCAAACTGAACCAATTTCCAAAGTTGGAGCTAAACTTCTATGAAAATAAGCTCAAAAAAATGAAAAAAAGAAACAGACTTCTGAGACAATAAACAAAATAAATCCAGCTTTTAAGCCAGAAACTACGTAAGAAGTGTGATGACCTTGAAAAGTTGACTCTCGGACAACATCTCGCCATCATAAATAAGAAATTAATCTTACTGCTACCCCCCCTAAAGACAGAAGGATGTAATCTCCATTACGAATGTAAAAAACTAACCCAGTAGGTAAGCATAACACAGCAAATGAATTTAATAAAGGTCAAGGCCTGTACTCGACTAAATGAAAAGGATGTTTCATAAATAAGGTGAAACAAGAAAGTTTTCTTTAATAGTTTTTTCTCAGAAAACCTAGGTAGACGCCGGATGAACGGATATCATTGATGTTGATAAAAATAGAATTATTATTCTTCTGCCTTATGTTTTCCGCGGTGATTCTCTTTACCCCTATAGCAATTATTGGTCCAATTTTCAGTATTTCTTCGCCTGACTGGTTCTCAGCTTGAGTGGGAATAGAATTAAGATTTATTGGAGTAATCCCACTTCTTTTTTCCAGCCCTAAATTCCGATCACTAAGAACTGAATCAATCTTAAAGTACTTTTGTGTCCAGGTTCTTGGTAGAGGTTTAATTCTGATTAGAGGGATAAAAATTTATACAGGTGGGATTCTATATGACTACACTTCTTACACAATTTTTATTTCAGGACTTTTTATAAAACTAGGTGTATTCCCTTGACATTTTTGGGTTCCTAGAGTAGTTTATGGACTTGAATGGGTTCCTATATTTTTAATTTTAATCTGGCAAAAAATTGCTCCTTTGGCGTTTTTAAGTAATGCTATATCCGAATTACTTTCTACAAATGCTCATTCTATTGTTCTCGCTTTCAGGGGTGTGAGAGCCCTTATTGGTGCCCTAGTTGCTTTAAACCAGACCTCCGTAGAAGCCATGCTAGGGGGTTCCTCTATTGCTCATACAGGGTGAATATGTCTTGGTGTAGTCTCTGGTAGATTCTGAACCTACTTTCTTATTTACTGTTTTACATTCGGCATTTTTGTTATTTTTATACTGATAAAAGAAGAGTTAATGGCTGGACTTATAATTCTTAGTATAAGGGGACTCCCCCCGTTTCCTATATTTATTGGGAAATGGATTGTTTTAAAAAGTGCCCTAACAATGAGAATTAGTTATTTTCTCCTGGTTCTACCAATAATTAGGGCTCTTTTAAGCCTTTTTTTCTATTTAAAGTTCTTCTATCTAGCCTATTTAAGACATAAGACAAATTACCTATCTATTAAGTATATGGCCGCAGCTTCGATGGTAATATTTGTCATTATAGGAGTCTTTTTTATCTTTGGGGTTTAATACTTCGGTGACCGAGATAGGTGAAAGATTTTTAATCTTTTTACAGGGTAAACCCTCCGAGGTGTATGCGTTGACTCTTTTCGACAAATCATAAGGATATTGGTACATTATATATTATCTTTGGTATATGATGTGGATTGCTAGGAACTGGGCTCAGTCTCTTAATCCGTTTCGAGCTAGGAACGGCAGGAGCGTTCCTTGTGGA
>JAUHJX010434187.1:0-10277 GCA_031763035.1 Lilium candidum | reverse complement strand
ATATATCAGTTTATAATTGTTATAGAAATATGGATTTAAACATGGAAATTTGCATGAATATACATTATATGAGAACAATTAAACTCAGCAAAATCTTTAAATAAAATATTACAAAAAGTTAAGGGCTGATAAATTTTATATGGTTAAGAAGATAGGATAAAAACATGTATCACTCTTCTCTTGCAAGATAATAACTTGTGGATAATTTCGAAGCCCATTCTACTCACTGAGAGCATTGGAGATCTACGTTAAATTAAAAACGATTTGGAATAACTATGATTTAAGTGCTATGTCAATCTCAGTTCCATCATGCTCACTTAGAAGAATACTACCCAACTTCCTCTTGATCAGTTAGAAAAAAAAACTCAACTTCTTCCTAGTCACCTAGAAGCATGACATTCTAGAATACAACCTATACGATCTTAACACTGTCTTTTGACTCTATTCATTGACAACTAATATATCTCAAAGCGTCATGATCTGACAATTGCAACCAAACTTTCACTCCCCATTACTAACATATATTTTCAAGAAATGGAACGGGTCGTATTGATGAAGAAGGAAAAAGTTGAGTTTGACATTGTAGAGAAGAAAGCTTTGCCAAGAAGCCACTAATATAGTAGAACATAGAGGAAAGTGAAAAGCATTTAGTGGCACTGTTTGCATAGATGATGATAGAGTTCTCCGAGATCCATGGGGTCAGTGAGATATATAATTTGACAACTTCACAACCAACAGAGTGAGAAGGACATGTACTATGAGGGAGGTAATAATGAATCAATGGATTGTCTTTATAGAGTTTAAATACTTAGGTGGGTTGATGAATGAATTGGGGTTGTTCGTGATTAACGATACAAAAGGGGTGTGTTTAGTGGACGTGGATTCTATTCGTGAGGTGCATACTAATATTTACAGCTTTAAGAAAATTAAAAAGAAGAGAAAATATAAACAAAGAAAATAAAGAAGATAATGTACTTGATAACTCTATTATTAATAATTAGAATAGCCGATGTGTACTCATTTAAGTGTGTTATTTTTTTCCTATAAGCAAATGTTTTTCTGGATCAAAATCTCTTCTTCGCACAATTTCTAGCAACTGAAATTAATATTTTATTGTATGATCAGGGATTTACATTAATTGTCAATAGTAGTGCAGTAGAATTAAATTATTTTAAATATTATATTTGCAGAATATCGCACATTGCCTGGGATGTTTTTTATTTTCTAATTGTTTCAATCTCTTATAGGATACATTTTTATTGTTGAATGAAATTTGTCTTCAGCCTTTTAAAATAAAATAAATCCAATGAGAATGTTGTTACGATACAACTGATTCATAAAATTCCGCTAAGGTTAATGGAAATTTTCTTACTTTTTTCGGAACTCATCATGAATCCTTGAATTTACCATCTCATAATAATTTTTTATTTGGCATGATTTATCGAGTAGGAACCAAAAATTAATACGTAATTGTGCGGAGTAAGATGTTAATATCATCAAATATGTTTGTGTGAATTATGTTATTTTAGAATAATATAAAGATTACAATTTATTACACATAATAGATTTTCAAAAACATGATCCACCGTTTTCAATGTCCAATTTAATAAATTTTAATTTATTTTTTCATCTTTTGATTGTAGCCTATCTTGCACATTCATATTCTAAATTTGCACCAGCTTTTATATGTAACATGGGTTTGATGTTCCACCCCGTGGTTATAGTGCAGATCAATAATTATTGTGGTCGAATAATGTCCATGTCTTTGTTTTTATTTTTTGAATAGAATTTTATAAGATAAATTGAATGTATTTTTTAATTTAATTTTCCTAGCCTCCTCCGATATTCATCGGTATAGTGTTTAGTTTATGATCAAAAAACACAATCATGACATAGGCAGTCTTACTTTTTATATTTCAAAAATCCATAGTGTTCTTAATGATCATTTAGATATTGAGGGATGCCAAAAAGAATGCGTGAACTTCCATGTCATTAATTTTACTTTATTTGAGAGTTAAATATCGATCTGACTACACTTGGTTTGATAAGCAACAAAATATATATTATCTTCCAATGATATTATTGTGAAATCTCTTAATTTGTCAAAACTTCAACTAATTTAACATTATTTATCCCCATTATCCTTCCAATTGATATTTTTTCAATTCAAAATTATTTCCAATCTATGGTTGTGAAGTCTCGACGGATGGCTCCCTTTATACAACAAACAATTCTGGACTTAGGATAAAGGCTATGTTCAAATATTTCGCAATTTATGGTCTGGACTACCAGTTTATTTTCATTGTGTTGCCAAATAAATATGTTTATTCTATTCATGAAATTAAGCCTCGACGAAAATGGATTAAGGTAGTCCTAACACTAAAACAAAAATAAAACATTTATTGAAATACAATGACAGAGAACGTTCTAGAATGGATTGAGGTAGTCCTCACACTAACACAAAAATAAAACATTTATTGGAATACATTGAAAGAGAACGTTCTAGATTTTATTTCGCAAAACTTGTTGGTCTATAATTTGATTTGAATTGATGTTTTGAAGTTCAAAGACATAGATACTATAAAATTATATAATTCATTTGGTTTCCCGTATTCACACTGAACTCATTGTACTATCATGTATCTCCCACCTCTTTAAATTCACTATTAATTTTGACACTCAAACAACGCTTATTCCGAGAACTTCACTTTCGAAGATGAAATTCACTAGATTATTATGAGTATTAATTCCTATAAAATTCATACTCTTTTAACAACCTAGCTGGTTTCTACAGAAATTTTGTGGAACACTTAGTCATGCTCCCTTTTGGTCTGTCAAGGAAAACTCCCATGAGAAAATCCAGTCTTTTAGTTTTGGAGAAATATTATTATTATTTACCAGATTTCCTTCCGTCCAAGTTTGCAAACTGATGTCAATATATTATTGTGGTCCAGATACTTGATGATATTATCACCACCAGCGTTTCCTCCAAGAAACATGCCTTCGTCGGGGCCAAACTCAATTAACCTTATCCTATTATTTAGGATACGGCTAACTAGTTCAGATATAAGAGTGGATAGGTTGATATTTACTGTAAAAAAGACTGAACAAATTGTTTTCCTTACATTAATCTTACTAGAAAAGGGTTTCTAGTTAGGTAATTCACATGTCATAAAGTCTGGATATTAAGCAACACAACATATTACATATAATTGCAAAGATTCATCTCAATAAAATGGAGAAAATGACAATCCAACAACTAGATCAAGGAATGACAACTCTTTTTTGGAAGCAATGCATCATGAAGATCATCATTAGCAACAAGGCTTCCAAACCATGGAGCATAGAACATCGTCTTTGTAACAAATTTAAAATTGAAACAAGCTTAATGTCAAATACTACCATTGTGACATGTAGTGAAGATAATATCCAAGAACTATAAATCTTCAGGTTAATAATAAAACTTGGGTAAAACATAAAGACAAACATCTTCACTACATGCAATGAAGTCAATAATTCTAATTGCAAGAATAAAGAAATCAAGAATGTAAAAGAAATCCACAAGAATGAGAACAAACTTAGAAGAGTAATTTTTTAGCATATCTTTACCACAATTCCCCACAATTATTGAAATTTAACGGTAAGGTAACAATTTTTTTTCCATAATTTAATAGAAAGCTAGGAAAATCATCTTTGAAAACAACTTGGAAACAATGTCGATTTGATGTAGTTGAAACAACAGAATCGAAGTACTGATTGCAAAGGATTAATTACTTGGATGAAACAAGAAACATAAGACAACATGCAAGAGGATCGAAATACAAAAACACACAAGACAAAAAAAAGAATGAATCCAAGAATTCAAGATTCTCTTTGATAGTAGTTAAAACCTGGAGAAAATTGAGAGAAGAGAATAGTTGGAGAGCCCATAGCGAACCATAGGTAGATGAAGAAGAAGTGGTATACATAAAAAAAACTAGAATAGAGGAAGAATCAATAGAGAGGACTAGGAGAAAGCACAGATATGGCACACCAAATGCCTACTTCTTCGGTGGTGGAATTCTCCTTCCCTGTTAGTGGTTACCATCGACTCACCACTCAAAAAATATTGAACCCAAAAATTCATTACTTAGAATTTATTGAAACATTGTCATCCAATAACTTCTTTGATATTGCTTTAAGGAGATATTTTATTGAAATAGTTACAATGAGTAATCAATACAAGACTTTATATTTCAATTAATAAGATCACTTAAAAGCAATATTGTACTACTTGCATAGGTTGTTAAGACTTCCTTTGTCTTCTCAACATTTCATCATATCTTTGAACTGACTTTCCTATGTAAAAAATTTCTTAGTTTCACACAACTTATTTTATCAATGACACTTCTTTTGACTCCTCCTTATATTTGTAATGTTCTTTTTTTATTACTAATGTATTCAATATTTTTGTGATTTCTTTGATAATGTTACAATTTTTCTAAACATTATTTAGTAATTTTGTAGAATTCTTATTTTCTGAATTAATCATATTGAATTATCTCTCAGATTTTGGTCATGTTGGGCCAATCGCATACGAATCAAGCTATGACTTTTTTATAAAGAGAATAATGTCTGATTGTAGAAGTTAATTGTTTAAAATATAGGTTATGTCCAAAATTATATGATAAATCTATTCCACTCAGAAGTGAAATATGAAATAGATCAATTGGTAACATCATCTAATTAGGTCTATTTTAAGAACATATTTTATATATATGTTAAATTCTTCTTAAAATATATCCTATCATATCACTATTAATATCTTATTTTTATTAGATTTAAGAATTGGACGTGAAATAATTAATAATAAATAATTATTGTAAAAAAAACTAATGCTCCCACTTGAGCTTAACGACTTCAACTGCCACTCAAAAAGAACTATACCATTTATTGGTATCAGATACTAATCAACCTTGGATTTGATGCCAGTTATTCAGATATAATATAATTAGTACTCAAAAAATATGTCACAAAACTAGCCAAATTACATTCTAATTGATCAAAAAAAATTAGATCATTAATTATACAGAAAATCTTAGTTCTCTACTCTATAATATTTGCACTCAGCAAGAAGCCATCAACACACACAAAATCTCAATTATCATACATATAGTAGTGACTCTCTCAATACTCTCATATGATAAAGTCAATCAAGATTTTAACAACTGTGATGGAGATAACTCTTTATCTCAAAACGGAACTCTGGGAGTATAAACACCTAACAAAAACCTACAAATTTAAGTAACTTTATGAAACTCCAATAATCACAACATTCATTTTACCTTCCAAAAGTATCTTCCCCTTTTGTGTGCACATAAACTTGAACTACATTCAGTGAAAAAATAATTTTACACATGAATCACATCCTGATGTTTAAACATAAAAGCAACGGATATTATTTATGAGCCTTTGGTTATTTTAGATATTTTGCTATGTATGAAACTACAATTAGTGTGTACACAAATAATGCATTGTCCATTCACCATTCAGAAATATCTGTATAGTGATTCCTTCATATTCTTTCTATCATTAACTCTCCTTATTTACTTTTCCATTGTTTCATGTTGTACTTTAAGTATAATATTACTCATCCTCTATTCATTACACCTATAAATTACCATTAGGACTATAAAAATTCATACTATAATTATTGTACCATAAAATGGTCTTTATAATTGTGTAAATTTTTCCTATCCCCAATAAGACCATGTTACAATATCAATGATTAATTAACCGCATAATCTAAATCTCAAAGAAGTTATTTACATACATAAATCGGGTTTAAGCAATTGTTATTTATTAGTTGAGATATACGAAATTGGATTAATACCAGTACCAATAATCTCCCGCATAGAGTCAACTTAATTTGGTGAGGTCACGTACTCAACTTGGTCATCTACATAAATTATGGTAGATTTCAACACCATAATAGAGACCAACTATAGTTTCTCATAGCTTGAATTATTTTTAGTGTAGAGTCAAATTGACATATTTATCAAATTCTCACAACATTGTATCTTTTTAATGTTTAATTGTCCATCCTCTAGAAGTGATCATATAAAGTAGTATAGAATATTAATATGTTTTGTTCTTAAGTGAAATACTGAGTTCTTTCCATTGTAAATTGCACTAAGATAATTACTAATAAATATATTCCTCTTGCTGTATAACTTGTTTCCTAAGAAAAACCATCAACTATACCATCTCCTTATACCCTTGTATAGCAGCAACTATGCTTCTATTGTTGAAAGTTTGATAATATTTTAATATCTTGATATCCAACTACCTTTGTTTCAAAGAGTAAAGAAATATACTACGATGCTAATTTTACTTTTTGGACATCATGATATATCCACATTAGTAAATTTATGTGGCTTCATATTCTTATCATCGTACAAGAGTATAAATCAATATATACCTTAAAGATATCTTAGGATCTATTTCACTATTTTCTGGGGCCCTCTACTTAGATAATTCATGATTCTATTGACAACTCTCATTGCACGAGTGTTGACTCCTACTATAAAAGTGATAACTCTAACTATATAAGGTACTTTAGGCATCATCTCAATCTCTATCTATAAAATGTGATTTGTAGTACTCAAATTCTTCATCTTAAACTTATTTAATAGTAGTTTAATTATAAATTCTATATTCACTTGCAACATATTTGATATAATATTTACTGTAACGTTATCCACCATCTTAAACTTATTCTAGATACATCACAAAAATCTATCATCGTTAAATATACTCAAATTTAGTGAAGAACCTTTACTGGGAGATTGTCCATATCATAATATGATTTTGTGAAAAAGACTTCATCTCTCATCATGACAACCACTCACGGATGTTTGGAATATGCCTTCTATTCCTCTTCATATTTATCTACATTACCGCTAACTATAAGTAGTTAGTTATGGAGTAATTTTATGTATCAAGGATTGATCTTTCTAGGCATGATAGATATCATATATAATATTATTGAAGTCTATGTTTATATTTATATTTATTATTACTCTACTAGACCTACTATCCAGTAACTATAAACTTATAAGAATGGATTTTCAGTTGGTTGAAGTGACAAAGTACTTTGGACCATTTTTTCAAATTTAGCATATTAGTTTCTAAAGTGTGATTTGAAATTTTACTAGTCTAATATTAGGTACTTTCTGGAGTTATAATAATTTTTGTGATTTTTTTTATTTTCTGAGCCTACTAATTAATTGGTTTTGAATGGTTACAATTATGTAATTTGCATTCATTTTAAGAAATTGATATTTCACTAGTTATAATGGATTTTTTTATATTTGGTTTTAATAAAATATTTTCTTAAAAATTATCTAGTTGAATCTTATGATGAAGGAGCATCAAATTAAGTTATTTTAGCCAATTTCTCGATAATATTTATGTTAAGGAAGGCATAAATCCTTCACACTCACCCAATTTAGACAACATAAATCTTATGATTAGATAATTCATCCCTACATTTCTTCTCGTGTATTTTTCTCTATTTTACAGCTACCAAATCTTGTGCTAAAAAAATTGCTTGTAATAATTAGGATAAACCCTATTTGCATTCTAATAGAGATTTTGTAATTTAGTTGTATTATAATAAACCTCCTGAGAATCGAATTACTTCTTAATAATTAGAATTGTCCTTATTTTCAATAGTATGATACATTTACTTATCTTTTCAAATTGCCTATCTCATTCTCTCCTCAAATCAAAGGGATCTCTCAAAAGAAAACCAAAATAGTTTTAATTAAATAAAACCTAAAAAAATATAAAAACTAAAAATAAACAAAAATATTTATCTTCTTTCTCATAAAAATTAAAATTCAAAAAGTTTTTACAATATATATAAGAAATGTTTAATCTCACTCTTTATTTTACTCTTGGTGTAAAGTAATAATCCCACCAAATCCCTTTAGGAGGAATTATTCTACTTTATCATCAAGGTGTGGGATATGACAACTCGAGTCCCTTACAAACATAT
Organism: Lilium candidum; assembly: GCA_031763035.1. Classification (NCBI taxonomy): domain Eukaryota; kingdom Viridiplantae; phylum Streptophyta; class Magnoliopsida; order Liliales; family Liliaceae; genus Lilium; species Lilium candidum. The sequence goes on along the minus strand of JAUHJX010434187.1, from coordinate 2,236 downwards.
AGGACTACTCACACTAATCTCATCTATCATCTCAAAATAGAAATACAATTAAAATAATGGCACACATTACCAAACTTTATTTGAAAACTTCATTCTCAAAATAAAAATACTCAATACTCTTTACATATACTCATAATAACAACCGAGACTAAATATCCAAGCTTAAATTCATGCATGGCATTAGTAATACTCAAAATCATCACATAGGCATTGCAATCCATATAGAGTCCCAATAAAAGAAATAATGGAATAATATACTCAGTGAACTTAATGTCGATGGAAAAAAGTTATGATTTTACTTCATTAAACTTATTGAGTTACTCCATCATATTGACTTTATCATGTATCTTTTAATGGAACAAGCTTATGAATGTAGAATACTTGATTCATTGAAGATGACATCTATATAATTTTATAAGAGTATTAATTAATCAAGCAATAGTAGTTTCTCAAGAAAGTTTAAAAATCACCTTATGTGAGAATGAGAGCTAGATAGCTCCTAGAGCCTTCCTATTGAGTACTTTCCAATTAGTAATACTCAGGTTCATTAGCTTGTCCTCGATACCACCAAGAGGTAAATATAGATCACTTTGATATAAGAAATTTATAATTTTTATGTACAAGAACCCTTAGTTTTGGCACCCAAAATTATTTATAGAAAAATAGTTTTCCTCTTGTGTCATGGTTCCCAATCACTTCAAAGATTTCTCAAGTTTCATCTCTTATAGAGTCTTGGAACAAACACCTACAAAGTAAAAATAATATGGCCAAAATTATAGTAAATGAGTAAGGTTGAGGATGTCAATGATGGAGCTCAGAGAAAACTCAAACCCAACCAATCAAATATAGAAAATAAATCTTCACACAATGGAAGAAAAAAGAAAATAAAAAGATCTTGGAATTCTATAACATAATGAAAGCACAAGAGTAAAGGGAGATGATATATAATTATGAGATACAAGAATCTAATGTTCTTAGACTCCTTGTTGGGAAATGTCTATGGCCAACATTAATAATTTACTACTTGTAACAAATAAAGAAGAAGTAGAACGAGGGGGTTCCTGGATCTTAGCTGAAAATACTTCCTCAACCCTCAATTATAAGCAGAATTTCTATGGTTGATCATTAAATAAAATATAAATAAATTATAATAATATTCAAAGGTTTAATTTATCCATTCAATTACTTTCTCATAAGTGGACCCAAAAAGTGTACCTCATAATTGGTGAGTGATGGATGGATCTCAAGGTGCTTCAATTACAGAAATCTACATTCAAAGATGAGGGCACATACAAACTTTCTAGCAGAGCAGACACAAGAAACTCATAAGGAACCTGGGGGTGTACTCACTAAGATACCTCCAATGAGTAAGTCAGTAGTATTCATGAATATCAGTGGGAGACTAACTGAGTTTAGATAGAAATCGATCTACTATAGTGGCTCGTTCGGATGGTGGACATATCGATGGGTCCAAGGAGCTATTTCGGTGAAGATTGTCGATTAATCATACTTTATGGTGTCGAAGGTGAGGTTGGTAGAGTGGCCACTGGGGCAGAGCCTACCATTGAGGTTATCGATGAGGGGTTGAAAGGTCAGTTGGGAGCTATTGAGCTTAGTGAGGTTATTAATGAGGGGATGAAAGCCTGGTTGGGAGCTATTGAGCTAATTGAGCTTGGAGATGTAGAAGTTGGTGATGAGAACTCACAACGATATTTGGCACAATTACACTAGAGAGGAACAAGCTCAAAGCTCCTGGGCTTGCTTGGAGATGAAGCACTCAGAGGTGGTAGAGGAGAAGAAATCTAGAGAGAGACCTCCTGCCCTCTGTTATTCTCTTTCATATTTATATTGGTTGAATGTAGGCCGGAGTTGTTGATGATGTGGTAGCAGAGGAGGTAGTCTGACTTCTCTGGTGGCAACATCTGGCTACAACTCTGATAAGACCAATCACACTTAACCAATTGGCATGAGAGAGATCTAAAGTGAGTAAGTAAATTGAGTTGGATCAGTGTTTTTAGACGTTGTTATATTATAACACCTTTTTTGGGTAGTTAGAGTTATTTTTGGGTCTTAGGAGAAACATAAAAGTTGTAGAGCACTTTTTAAACTTATCAATATAATACTCACATATTCAAAAAAATTAATCAGATCTTAGATATATATATATATATATATATATATATATATATATATATATATATAATATCTAGAAACATATATAAAACTATTTGAAAAA
>JAUHJX010433076.1:0-10333 GCA_031763035.1 Lilium candidum | reverse complement strand
ATTTTGGGGCCATGGATAATAGCAATTCTAATCTCTCCAAACCAATTGTTCGAAAATTTATTGGAATTCTATTATTTTTAATATATAGATTTTGGGTAGTTGGTTATAGCGATTCTAACCCCTCCTGAAAGCCGTGAAGACCAAATCCTGCTGAAATGACCTCTCCCACGGAAAAGCAAGCAAAATTTTAATTTTGCTTTTGTAAAACTCGGAAAAGGAAAACGTTTCTCCAGGAGACTAGTGAATAAATAACAATAAATTATATAGTCTCTGAGACAGCGGTCAATGCTGTCCCATCTTTTTAATCTACCCTATTCTAACTGAAATTATATAGTCTCCGAGACTGCGGTCAATGCCGTCCTTGCCCAGGAAGAAGGAGGAAAGCAACACCCGGTGTACTATGTCTCTAAGTCCTTGTTCGATCTGGAGACTGGAGACCGGGTACAGTGTGCTCGAAAAGCTAGCTCTCGCGCTAATCACCGCCGGACGGAAGCTCCGGCCATACTTCCAATGCCACTCCATCGTCGTCATCAACAAGTATCCACTACGCACCATCTTGGACAGCCCCGAGCGGTCCGGCTGCTTGGCCAAGTGGACGGTCGAACTTAGCGAGTTCGACGTCACATATCAGCCCCGAACAACGATCAAGTCCCAGGCCCTGGCCGATTTTATATCAGACTTCTCCGAAGATACAGCCTCTCAGGACAGGCATGGGCTTCTTTGTTAGACAGAAATCATGACTGCTGCATGGAGGCTCTCCATTGATGGCTCAAGCAACATCAGGGGTTGCGGGCCGGGCCTAGTCCTCACCTCGCCCCGAGGGGATGTTTTGCAATGCTCCATCAAGTGTGGTTTTCCGGCCACGAACAATGAAGCCAAGTATGAGGCACTAATCTCCGGGATGGATCTAGCAACAAGCATGAGAATCCAGCGCCTCATTGTCACAAAGGACTCACAGTTGGTGGCAAACCAGATCAATGGGACCTATCAAGTTAGGCATGCTCAACTGCACATCTATCTCCGGCTCGCCCAGTAGAGACTCGCAAAGTTCAAAGAAGCGACCATCCGACAAGTTCCCAGGTTAGAAAATGACCATACTGATGCCTTAGCCAACCCGGGATCAACAATCCCGGCCATAAAAGACATAAGTATCCTGGTCGTCTACATGGCTTGGCCGGCAGTTTCACCGTGCCCGGACTACATCCTTCCGGGAGAAGTATCACGTGCGAGCAAATAAACCTCATGGATGACTCCTATCTTCGCCTACCTTGAGAGCGGCTCTCTGTCCGCTGACAACAACGAGTCCCGGAAGCTCCAAGCAAGAGCTACCCGCTTTACCATCTACGAACATCAACTCTATCGGCGATCCTTCTCCGGTCTACTACTGTGCTGACTCAGTCTATCTGAGGCTGCCTGATTCCTCACCGAGTTGTATGAAGGGGAATGCGGTAATCACTCTGGTCCCCGCAATCTTTGTCACCGTGCCCTCACCTCAGGATACTACAGGCCAACCATGAGAGCCGATACGCACAATTTCGCCCGAGCATGAGATCACAGCCAGCGGTTTGCTCCAATATCACGCATCCTGCCAGAGAGACTTCACATGTCTCTGACTTCCTGGACGTTCATGAAGCGGGGAGTGGACATCGTCGGGAAGATGCCCACCTCCCCTGTCCAGCATGTCTATATGCTCGTCCTCACCGATTACTTCTCCAAGTGGGTCAAAGCCGAAGCCATTGCTCGAGTCCACGATCAAGAAGTAAAGTCCTTTGTGTGGGAGAATATCATCTGTCATTTCAGCATTCCAAGAGAGATCGTCACGGACAATGGCTCATAATTCATCAGCAATAACTTCCAAGAGTTCTGCGAGCACCGGGGAATCAAACTTTCCTATTCTACCCCCGCTACCCGCAGTCCAACGGCCAAGCCGAGTCCACGAACAAAACCATCCTCGCCTCCATGAAGAAGCACCTCAGCAAAACTGAAGGAAGGCGGGCTGATGAGTTCCCCGATGTCCTTTGGTTCTATCGTACTACATCCAAAACTTCTACCGGGGAGACGCCCTTCTCCCTAGCATACGGTGCTGAAGCTGTTCTACCTCCTGAAACCAGCCTTCCTTCCGCCCGCTGCAAGCACGCCTCCGAAGAGCAGAACAATCAAGTGCCAAGCCGTGAGCTGGACCTCCTCAATGAGTGCCGATATTAAGCCTGCATCCGCATTACGACCTATCAGCAAAAGATCACCAGCTACTTCAACAAGAACATTTATGCCCAGAGTTTCAAGCTAGGTGACTGGGTTCTATGTCGCGTCTTCCAGAACACCAAAGAGGCCGGTGCGGGCAAGCTCGACCCGAACTTGGAAGGACCTTACCAGATCATCCGGGTAGTTGCTGCGAGCACCTGATGGCCGTGACATCGGCAATAGCTAGAATGCTATCTACCTTAAATTGTACCATATGTAGAAATCTTACTTTATTTTCTTAAAGTAGATTAAAATTGTAATTATTTGATATACTAACTTAAGCATCGGAGGGGCAATGGTGATGATACCGCCTTGTCTCCCTGACCGTGCATTTTTTCTTAAGTCTCACATGTTTGCCCGGACAGACAACGCAATACAAAGCATACCAACTTTATGCCCGTTGCAAGATAAACAAAGATCAAATACCACATTCCCGAAATACACTCCCACAAACAAAACGTTGAGCAGGTTTTCATATCTTTTCGTGCTCGATATATCTGTACCATTCAATAGCCTATTCTCCTAGCGTAAAGTCTGTCTGTACAGCTGCAAGAATCACTTCACCTCCGGACGATGCCGCCGCTCGTGTGACGCCGCCCGGATATACTATGGGCATTCCCGCATGTGGCTACTTCATTGTTAATATATCACCACGGACAATGAATTCTGAATATCTCCCCAACGGAATGTTGGATTCTGAATATTATTTTCATCTGCCCGGAACCTGAGTATTAGTACATTTTTGAGCGATGAACTCTGAATCTTAGGGTGTGTTTCAATGCGAATGTTCGACCACCCCAGGAATACTGAGTGTCACGAGTAGTAAGCGGCTAAGTTCTAAATGTCCGGAATTCAAAACTGTTTGTTTGGGCGTAACAACCTAAATTATCAACAATGATCACCCTCGCCGCCCACGACATAACTGTTGCCATTGGCCGTATCATCTGGTACAAGAGCCAACACTTTATTAATAGATGTCCGAAGACGCAACCTGTGTGGAATCGTGCTCGAAGATGTCAACGCCCGAGATGATATATAGCCCGACTCACTCGACAGGTGGAGGTCTTAACCCAACGACTCGCCGAGATGGCTTCCGTTGGTCATCGCCGAAACCTTAGCATGAGGAAGAAACCTCGGAGAACCACTTCGACGAGAATGCCCAATCACGTTGGAGGCTCGAAGCTGGTAACTCAAGGAGGTGGGCATCAGCCCGTCTGAGCTCAATGGAGGGCTTCAACCCGAAGAGTTCCTCGACTGGATTGTTATCGTAGAACAAGTCCTAGATTTCAAAGAAGTCTCGGATGACAAAAAGGTCCATTCTGTTGCAACGAAGTGCCGAGGTCGTGCCGCAACTGTTGTCAAATCACAACACCGATGCAGCCGAATCCAACACCAACGATATCAGCTTGATGTGAATCACCAATGTCCACCGATACAGCAAAGAGTGTGAGGACACCCAACAAGCAACCGCAACAAGCACAGACAAACAACAACACACCAGTAAAGCTGCACGGGGTTTTTGGGCTACCACACAATACTTTAATTTCCATGTTGCCATCTTTTTATTCGGTCGTGCAGCCCTCAGACTCAATCGGTATCTTGGGCTCCCGGGCGCCCAGCCTCTCGAATTGACACTGCTGACTGTTCTGAGATCTAAGTCAGGAGGTCTGCAATGGGCTAACAAACCGGGTAATAGATCCATGGCAAAATATAATGAAGAAGATACCTGAGAGTGGGATGAAAGAGGCCATAGTTTGAGGGGTAATGAGGAGCGAGGGTGGCATTGAGATACTATTTGGATTATACAGTATTATACAATTGTACCATGAGGAAATAAAATATTAATGCTATTCATCGTTGACGTAGGATAAGGGGGGGGGGGTTGAGGCTTATTGAAAAGACTACAAAATGCAATAAATAATATTTTCTGCCAAAACATATTCATGAATTTACATACGCCCCGAAAATTAAACATATGTTTGTATTGTTGTTCATAACTGACGTGGTAGCCCGATGATTTTTTTTTGAAAAAACCGAGAATCATAGAACTTTTTTTATAGGCCCCACAAAATCCAAAAATTTTAATTGCATCGAAATGATTTCCAAATTATTTTATTTACCCCCAGAAAATATAAAACTTCCGTTCGCTTCCGACGTGGGATCCCGGTTTTTTATATGAAAAGTCCCCAAATTTATGTAAATTACCCCCAAAATAAATTAAAAACCGGTGCTGCTCTTTATTGCCGGCATGGTGGCCCGAGGTCTTTCCTGAAAATACCTTAAAATTATAATTTTTTTTTTATTTTTCTCCAAAAGTTGATTCCAAAATTTATAATTACCCCTAAGATATAAGGCGGTCGATCCGTGGAGTCGAACTACGAGACTTTCCACTTGGGGTAATGAAGGGTGGTGGAGTCAGGAGTTACGGGACTCTCTGTCTTCGCACATTTTTTTTATGTTGCAGTTCTCTCTTGACCAATAAAGATGGCCAGGATGTGCAGTAAAACTGTATGGGGTTTTGGGGTATCACACAATACACTTTTATTTTATGTTGTCATTTTTTTTATTCGATCATGCCGCCCTCAGACTCAACCAGTATCTTGGGATCCCGGGCACCCAGCCTCTTGAATTGGCACTGCTGACTATTCTGAGATCCAAGTCAGGAGGTCTGCTATGGGCTAACGAACTGGGCATAATAAAAGGAGGAAGAAAAATTAGATTGAGATGAAAGAGGCCATAGTTCGAGGGATACCGAGGAGCGAGGGTGGAATTGGGATACTATTTAGACCAGAAGGGCTTTCTAGAGTTTGGATGTATAAGAGAGTTATAGACAAGGACCCTCTCCACTTTCCCCTTGCGAGCGAAGCATGTGTGCCTCATGGCATATGGTCACTGTTATGTCTCATACTCGCATCAGCGCATAAGTTGCTTCGGGTCACTGTTGTATCTCGTACTCGTATTGCCGCATAAAGACTGTATGACAAAGTAGACCAGATCTGAGTGTTACTCATTGGATATATATATATATATATATATATATATATATATATTGAATATTGAACTCTGATTACCTGTCACTGATACTGATTCTTGAATATTATTTATGCTGCATGAGTTCTATGTTACATCACGTGTATGATCTTACATACAATATTTCATCCCTCGATGATATATGTTACCTACTTGTGTGTGAAAATTACAGCCGGGTGCATTGTTATATGGTATCTACAAGTTTGAGGAGAAATGATAATGCTCTCAAGATTGTCATCCCTCGTGATAAGCATACTAACCTTTCATGAAACAATCATACACGGCCAAATTAGGTACAGTGCGATGGCCTTCATGAAAATCGTTCTCAGTTAGTCTACCCGTGGCCGTTGCTTGAAAAAATTAAGCCAGCTCCACTATATGATATTAACAACATCAAGGATGCTACTACATTTGGTAGTATTTCAGGCTCTTTTTCCTCGAATCATATTCTGTCTTTCTCCAAGACCTCATTCCACGTGAGCTAAATATAGTTTTGGAACCTCTCTCTTCCCTCTCAATCACCACCGTGACATCAGTATCTTCGGTGATTTTTAAACCTCCGAGCAGAGATCCCCATATCATAATAAGGGGTACACATGGCACCTCCTTCACTGGATAACATGAGGCAATGCACATCAGTGAAGCGACTATAGTGTTTAATATTCAACGGGATCTTAAACTTCTTTCCACATATGTAAAGACACCACGAGCTTATTCAACCGACTGCATTTTTTTCTGGGTTCTTGTCTTTTTTTTTTCTTTTAACGGTTTACATTTGTATTATTTTAAAATTAGTTTACATCTGTATCATTTTAAAATCAGAATGCTTTGTATCGCTTTAAGGTGTATGCGTAGGTAAGTCCCAAGACGTACGCCTTAAGGTGTATGCCTAGGTAAGGCTCAAGGCGTATGCCACGCCTCAAGCAGGCCGAAATGGGACTTCTTTAGCTTCTTTGAAACCTTGGCAGGCAAGAAACTCAAGTACGGCTCCGCCGGAATGGAACCAAATTATTGGTTTCTTGGAGGGTTTGAATTTTGAAGTCTCTACACTTTTAAATTCCGCTTGATTGTTAGTTTATTGGAGGGTTTGAGTTTTGAAGTAAAAGTGCACGGAACAAGCATCGAGTTATGAGTGAAAATCAAAAGGGTTTTCCCCTTTAGCTTTCAAATATGTTCTTGCCCCCGAGTCTTTCCGTTATGTCTGGGCTACTGATACACCACGAGCCCCACCGGCGGCGAGGAAGAATCTGGGTCGGGACTCTCAAGACCTTCTCGAGAAATCCTATCACACAGAAGGAAAAACCCAAGAATAACGAGAGAAGACTCTCAGATTGCCCTAAATTTTATAAATAATCATCGACACGGAAGGTAAAACCCAAAGACACCGAGAGAAAACTCTCATACTGCACTAAGAGATACATATTTATAAATAATCATCGACCTTTTACAATGAAGTGGGATGTCTTATCTGTAGTCCCAAAGAGGACCGCACTACTCATCTAAGACTCCGTAAATAGACACGGACTAAAAACAACCACTAGTTGATCCAAACTCAAAGGTCGAAAAAAGACTCCTAAATAGACTCAAACTGTAAAATGACATTTTGGATCCCAAAGCAACTTCCGTTGGCTTTGAAAATAATTGAGCACATCTGTCATGGGCGGAGCCTATGACCCTGGAGAACTTTGAGTCAGGCAGCTCGTGTCCAAATTTCAGCTCAATCGGACTTACGAGTCAAGAGTTATGCACGTTCGGAGTCCGGCACTCCGGTGCTCCATATCCGTTCTTCGCCACAAAGGGACTCCAGATATGGTCTTGGGTTGTGCTCCACATCCGTTCTTCACCACAAAGGGACTCCAGATATGGTCTTGGGTTGGGCAACGGTCTTCGGACCGGCTCTCCAGGTGCATCGGACTGGACCGGTGCTCCGTCAGCTACGCATGCCAAAGGAATTTCCCTACGGAAAAAAAGATGGAAGATACTAGTACTAACCCGTCATCTTCAAGCAAGATATGCTAATTCTTCGACGCCTCAACGAGTTCCCCGTCACTAGCAAAGAAGATGGAAGGAGGATGCGAGAATGTAGCAAGCATAAGATAGTAATCACGGACATCTGTTTCTTTGTGACAACCCGAGCAAACATCAAAATTTATCCGGATTGCATGCTGGAGGTGATGGAGTTACGGTCGAATTTTCCGCATTTAGAGGTCGAATTTTCCGCATTTAGAGGATTTTTTTTTTCATACGAGGGTTTATTTATTCATTTAACAAAAATCCTCATATGTGAAGGTACACCGACAGGCGAAGGCAAAGGCCTTCGTTATTATTATGACTGCAACAGCTCTATTATCGCTCATGCATCTGCTCTTTCCTGTTGCTGGCTGCGGGATCTGGGCGCAACGAGAGAGATGCTACTCTTGAGGACCCTAGCCTCTCCCCTGGACAATCCCTGGTAGGAGTTGGCGGCAACATCCTCCGGCAGACCTCTGAAGAAGGATCCTTGGCCCACGATTTGACTGGTGATGGCATTCCCGTGCGTCTTGAATTCGACCCACTCGAAGCGCTCTTCCTTTGCCTGCATCACGGCCACATAGTGTTGTGGGACAACGACAAGCGAGCCTTGGCGGAGATCATCGTCGAAGACACTTTTTCCATTATCTCCAACGATCTGAATGCGCCCGCGCCCCCTGGTGACATAGAGGAGGCTGTGGGCGTTGATGTTCGAGTGAGGTGCGAGGAGGGCATCCCTATACAGGACTCCCCTGGCCGCACTCATCTGGATGAAGTTGAGAATGATGAGCTTTTGACCGTTGAGATGGGTGTACCTTCCAGCCTGCGGATCATAGATGTCGGCGCGTGATGGATTGTCGATATTCTCCATGAACCTCAAGGCGCAGAAGGCCTGATCAAGCCCGTTCCCGCTTTGACCCCTTTTCTCTTGGGATTGCTGTTCCTCCCACGGCTTAACCACATGGGGATCTCTCTCCAACCTTATGATCTCGCCATCCTGACCCTGCTGCAGCTTTTGTGCGATCTCCCGGTTGACGCCAAGAGAATTAGCCAGAAGCTCAACATCGAAGCCCCTGAACACATTATTTGCTGATCTCTTGCTTTCTTTGGAGCCTTGCCCGGCCAGCGAAAATTCCTGCACGTACGCATTTGAACAGATGAATTAAAATGACCGTGAGAGGTCCGAGAAATGATAGGAGCAAAATTAAGACAGGATACCCGGGGGTTGTTATCGAGCTGGTTAGCGCTGCTGCTCGTATCAAGGACGGTGACCGAAACGACGGGGGAGTCACAGTCGTTGTAGAGCCAGTGAGCCACCCCAGGGGGGATGGCGATGATGTCTCCTTGGCGAAAGCGTTGGATCCTCTGGTGGTGCTGTTGCTGGCTCTGCTGCTTCTGACCTTGTTGCCCTGGTTCTCGTTGTCCCCGTCCTTGCTGCTCACCTTCTTGTTGCTGGTGCCCTTTCTGCTCACCTTCTTGCTGCTCGCCTGCAGGTTGTCCGTGTTGCTCGGACGATTCTTGGTATGTTTCCGGGCATCCGGGTATCACTACTCCGCTTATGCCGCTTCCTGAACGGAAAGAATAAGACTAACTATAAGCTGAAAAAGAGATAAAATAAAAGAAGAAGAAAGAAAACATTATCAGAATTGGGTAATTTAATTTTATGCTCTAACAAATCCTGCTGCTTCCTATCATTTTTACCTCCTCGGAAGAGGAAAGGAAAACACTAGCCCTACTCTTTTATATATATGATTGAAATGTTAATGCTAATATAAAAACTAAGACATAAAATTGCAAAATGGCAACCTAATGCACTGTTGCCATTTTGCTTTGCTGCTGAAGGAAAAGAGCTGCAGAAACACCGTGGAACAGTGAAACACTGCCTGTTTATGCAACTTGACTTCTGAGAATAATAATAATAATAATAATAATAGATAATTAAGAGCGACAAATATACCTTGGAGGATGTAGACGAGACTCGGAGCAGCGGAGTAGAAGGGCAGGAGCAGGCCTTTGGGATGGACGGTGCGGCGGTTGGCAGCCAATCCTGCACACTCAAACTGCTGGTTGTTCTCGTCAAAATATTCGGTCACACCGCCGTCAGACTCAACCTGTCTCTTGGGCTCTAGGGCTCTCAACCTCTCGAATCGACACTGCTGGCTGCTCTGAGCTCTGTGTCGAGAGGTCTGCCATGGGCTAACAAACTGGGCCATAGAGCCATGGCACAACAAAAGGGAGAAGACAATAGGAAGTGAGATAAAGGAGGCCATCGCTTGAGGGGGATGAGGAGCGAGGTTGGCACTGGGATTCTATTTATAGATCAGATGAGCTTTCTAGAATTCGGAAGTATGTGGAGTCGTGGATAAGAACCCTTGCCACCTGCTCTTTGCAAGTCATGCATGGGTGCCCCGTGGCCTCAGATCACTGTCATATCACATAGTAGAATACTCGTGCCGCCGCTTACACACCTGTGCCACGTGTTGTTGCGAGGCAGCACAGAACAAGGTAGAGTACTCCTGTAGTGTCTCCGCATAAGCACTGCAGGACAAACTAGAGCAGATACAGGTGTCAATCTCTGGACAGATACAGATATAAATGACCTTATAGTAGTCTGTAAAATAGTCTGTAAAACAGGTGTTAAAGCTGCTAAATATTAAGTTGGACAGGGATGATTACCAAATTACAACTGCAATTATTTTATATATATATATATGCGCCCTTTCCAGCTGTTTCTTTTCTGACTCGAGCCAACCTAATCTGATCCAAAGGCTGATGTGATCTAATTTTTAAATTGTGCTAAAATAAAATGGTATCCTTTGCCCTGTCCTTGTTCGGGCCAATAGCACCTTCATAAATTTTGTTTATTTGATTCCAGGAAATTCATATCATTCCCGTACTGTTTATTTAGTTTCAAGAAATTCTGGTCATTCCCATGCTGTCTTTCCGCAAATTTATGGGGTATTCAGAGTAAGTGGATTTTGGGGCCATGGATAATAGCAATTCTAATCTCTCCAAACCAATTGTTCGAAAATTTATTGGAATTCTATTATTT
>JAUHJX010431965.1:0-10369 GCA_031763035.1 Lilium candidum | reverse complement strand
ATAATTGGATATTGTAAAAATTTATATAAACTCAACCTCATTATTATAACAATTAGTACCTCATTTTTAAATATGGTCTTTAATAAAGTGAGTCCTGACATAATATTATTACCAAATGACTTTTTCCATGACATACTATGGGATTATCATATCACTAAGAGGAAACCAATCAGATAAATTTTGTTCTTTACGGCATATAGAATAGAGGAAGTAACTCCCACTGAAATATAGCTTCTGGCATTAAGAGTATCACAGGACAATCATACCACTAATGATGTTAAGCTTGTATATTAAGTTGATTTTATAATAGAATTATAAGAAAATACATTGATGTTATTGGAAGTATATCAACAAAGGATATCTCAATACTTAGGAATGGTAATGGGTTGGATGAGAGATGGTTTTGCCATTACCGCCCCCATTGGAACTTAAATTTTTAATCCCTATCCCTACCTCATTCCCTATTTTAATTGGGGCAGGGATTCCCCATCCCCATTTCAAATGGGGTGGAGATTCCCCATCCCTACCTAAGTTTGAGATATGTTCCTATCAAACATGATATTATTTATTCTATTATAATTTTTAATATGTTGTTATATTTTACTTTTTTTGATGTTATGAATGAATATCTAACTTAGTTATGGAGGTGTAAGTGAAACAAATTTTGTATGAACTACAATATTAATAGAAAATAACTTTTAAAATAATATATAATAATAATAAAAAAAAAATATAATGGGGCGGGTTCGGGGCGGTGACCGTTATACCGTCCTTGCCTCATTATGAAATCGGGGATGAAAATAATCCCCTTCTCCACCCCATCCCCATTTATCATTCCCCATCACCTAACTATTAGTGGTGGGTCCCAGCAGGTCCCCGTCTCCATGGGGAATTTTGCCATCCCTACTTAGAAGATACGGAAGACATAAAACATTCTTTCGACAATAATAGATAGTTACTGAGGAATTATATGAATGTGAACGATCATAGTTGTAATATCCAGATTTTTACCATAGATTTAGTGGTCTTACTTCTTATGAAACAAATAGTATGTTACAAAATTAAATCATCTAGAGAATCAATTCTTATTGCATAAGCATTGGCTATACCCTATTTACCAGTAAATCTAAAAATTGGTATTCTGCAAGCACAGTCTATTCTTTGTGTTGTCGCACAAGAAATTTTGGAATCAGGTTCACAAGCGCAAGGTGCACAAATATCATTGTCACAACAAGTTGGTATATATTTGGTTAGTAAGACTGTTAACCCAATTATGAACATGCTTTCGACACGTCATGGTTCAGAGGATTACGACTTGTGAAACCATTGTAGTGACTTGGCCACAGAAGTTGTCTAGTCCAAAGTCCCTACTACCTATCTGTTGTTCTTGAACTATGTATAATGTTTCAGATTGATTAAATCATTTTTTTTCTTCTTTCTGTTACCGATCAAAGTCAATTCTAAATCGGAATCTCATCTCATGATTTTTTTATAACTATGTTAAGAAATTTTGTGGTATAAGACGATATCTGATTTGAAAACTACAGTTTCCTATTTTGTTTTGAAGACCTGAAACACATATTTAATACATTATTCTTAAAACATTATTTACCCTCGCTCATTTAAGATACTGTTTACTTAAGTCGTAGTTTGAATGGATGGAACATGACCGATTACAATTTCGGTAAGTGAGCAATTCAGCCAACTAGATGCCACGTCAACTAAAAACCAGGAAAATTAACATTCGGTTAGAAATGGTCTGAAAGTACCGTCCCCACCTGCCTGTACCAATTTATCACTTAGGCGTCCAAGTGTCTAACCCCTTCCAGCAAAGTATTGGAACTTCCAGCTAACTCACCCTCCCCTCCCCTCCCCTTTCCGGCTCGGTTTTGATTTCCCGCCCAAGAAAAACAAATGGATCCTAACAATTCGAGCTCTCTGAGCTCGGAAATGGCAACTTCCATTCATGCTGGAAATAATATTTCTTCAATTGAAGACTACGTTATTCAATATGTTTGAGACCTTCAATAGAGATTAATATTTCTCGCTCTCTGTACCTCTTTGCACAAATAAATAGGACCGAACTCTCTATCCCAGCTCAATCATTATTCTGGCCGCCCTTTCTCAATTGCCTTTTCTGCTCGACAGCAAAAGAGGGTTCCAACAATGCTGCTTTATACTTGTTGCAGTGCATTCTTAAAAGGGTTCCAACAATGCTGCTTTTATACTTGTTGCAGTGCATTCTTAAGACATGACTGCGGTCAGAATAGCGGATGATTCCAGGCATGATTGCAACACGAATTTGAGAGGAACTGCGGGAGTTTTTAATAAGTTTTGCTGGTTGTGTGGTGATTGTTTCGATATGTTTTTCTGCTCTTCAAAACTGTCTGAAGTAGCAGCCAAAAGTAGTTTGGAGACGGAGTGCCCCATCACCATGTTGTGTTTTTTCAATCCGAGGAGAAGTTCATCGATACTCCGCGGATGAGGCATAAGATTGATAATTTCTATGAGGATAGTTATTCCTCGGGGGACTCAACTGTTAAATCACCATCAATTGTCGTTTCAATAGTTGTTTATTGCATGTTTTTGTTAATTTTTTTTTTACTTATGGATAAAAAATGAATAATACGGAATATGCAAATCCGAAGTAATATTGTAGTAATTTTTTCCAACAGCCTTAGAGAAATTAAGAATCTTCGTTTGTTCTGATATGGACATTAGACTTAGTATTGACATGACCGGTATGCCGGAGAAATTCTCGGGACAACATTTTATGAACGCATGTATATATGGTCAACTATGATAGTATTACTCATGGATCGGAAATTTTTTCCTTCTTGTTTGATTATAAAGGTCCTAAAAGTTCACAGAAGTTAAGCGATAGAATATAGATGACTATAATGACTAAGGGATGCATATTGTTGTCCTTGTACAATATATATGGTTAACTATGATAGTATTACTCATGGATCAAGATTTTTTTTTCCCTTTCCTGATTATAAGGGTCCTAAAAGTTCACAGAAGATAAGTAATAGAATAAAGAAGAGTATAATGACAAATTGATGCATAATGTTGTCCTTGTACAATATTTTGTTCAACACGTATAGTTCCCCCTCATTCGGAACGACTAGGGCACTGTGAGATGAACTGGAAAATAAGTACAAGAAAGAGGGCAGAGTTCGCAAAAAGTATTATGTAGTCCAATAACTTATATTTAACATGGTGGAAGGAAAATTGGTGATTCAGCTTGCACATGAGTTTATGGTTTTGTGTCATGGACTTCAAGAGGCTGAAATGAGGACTCCAAAAAAATTTATTGCGATATCTATAATAGAGAAATTTCCAATATCATTGAAAGATTTCAATAATGATCTGGAACATAAAAAATTGTAGTTCTCTTTAGATGATTTGATGATAGCAATTGCTATTGAGGAAGAGCACATCTTAAGATGATTTGATCATAGAAATTACTATTAAGGAAGAGCACATGACATAGAGACGATTGTTGCCTATTGAGAGTAATGATAAGGTCGATGCCATTGATGGAAATAAGGCTAGTAGAGAACATAAAATGAATTTTGAGTGTAAAATAAAACCTAAAACCAAGATCCATAAGAATCCAAAGAAAAAATCATGCAAGATATGTGGTCAAGTTGGTTATTGGGATAAGGTTTATCCTATGGAGAAATCTAAGACAATAAAGAATATATATGCTGAGAAGATCAATATGGTGACTGTTGCTACTAGAACAAACAATGAATACTTAACTACTAACTCTAGAATCTTTGCTATTTATGAACCTAATGATTAGTGAGTTGACATTGGGAAAATATGTAAATTTGTGTTGATAAATCTATTTTTATGTCTTACAAGTCTACAATTGGACGTACTATGATGATGATGTATGACTTGACCACAACTAAGGTACTGGTCATAGGATGCATACAACTAAGGTTTCCTTTAGGATGAGTTCTTAACCTATATAGGGTATGACACATTTAGTTGATTTCAAGCAACATCTTAACTGGTTCTAGTTTAATTAGAGAGGATTTTTTGTTGGATTTCGAATTCAATAAGGTTATTATGAGACATTTGAGTTTGCTTCTTTCTTTGAAAAATATTATTTGGGTAATATTGAGAACATATTTAAAATTCAAGTAATTATTAATAATAATGTGTATTATGGAACCAATTCTTCCTATAATATGGTATATAGTATAATATCTTCTGATATGTTGCATAAAAGATTAGGAAAATTGAATTTTGATTCATTAAAGTGTATGTACGAAGGAAGGAAAGCGTATATGTTCTTCATAATTTCTCATTTTCAACCATCTTCTCTTGTTTGTTCTCTATAAAGATGTTTAGTGTGTAACAACTATTTCAATCTACTAATATATAATGTGCTTAAAAAGTTGAGGATTTATATCTTAGATTTGATCTTTTAGAACATGAAGAAAATTTTTGGGTTCCTCCACAAGAATACTGATGATTATGTTCGGACAACACTGTCCTCACAAACCTCTATGTCCTTTGCCACTTCAAGTATCCTTTCTTAAAAGAATAACTAATCTTAGAGTATTTTTCCAAATATAATATGGCCACATAAATTAATATGATTTGATATTTATAAAGGACATGGTCAAAGTGAAGAAGATCAATACCCTAGGTACCTCTTCATCATCTACAACTCCTCCGATGGTTGTTGACTGGAGCCTATCCAATAAGCTATCACTACCCTCAGCATAAACTAATAGTCACAGATAACCTTGATGCTCTAATTTGTCCCATAATTTTAACCTCTTCTTGAATGTGATAACATTTATGCCTCTAATAAAGAGGAGATCATTTTATTTGATTGTCAAGGATAATGGAACCAAGAGACAATAAACATAAGAGCATAAAATGAGGTAATATATATTATACTGGTATTAGTTAAGTATAATTCTTAAGAATGTCATACCAACATGATAACCAAAGATAGGCTAGTGGATATCTCCTCTGAGGGTGAGCAGGATGATGATAACGAATGCACATAGGTTATCAAATCTTTAGACATACATGATGATGATGACCATGATAATGCTTAGGGAGGTCACTGTCCATTTTCTCATTTATTAGATATATTAGATATTTTTATTTTCATTGAGTCTTTAGAGTCCTTTGGATTTGTTATTTAATCTTAATTATGTACTTGTTTTATTACATCATTTTAATAATTTTAATTGTTCCAATAAACTTATACTTTATATTTTATATTTTCTTTTATTACAGCCATTTAGTTATTTTTTTACTATTTTATTAGATGATTGGATAATTTTAAATTGTATTTTTGGTTAACATAACATTCAAAATATTTGATCAACATTATTTATATTTGAATTTAATTACTTTGGTAAGTTGTATTCTTCATATTTTCAAGTTTTATGTCTTATACTTTCTTGTTAAATTTAAATTTTATTGATTAATTTTCAAACATTTAAAATTTCAAAATTATTTTCTCATGTTAAACTTTATGTATTTTCTTTTACCTTGAGTAAATTGAAGAAAAGTTATTTTTGTACTTTTCTATAAATCATAACCTTATACTTGGTCTTTATAGTTCATCAACAATACTTTGAAGAATAACTATGTTCTAAGTATGGGATTTGGAGTAAATAGTGATAATGCCTGTATAAAAAAATTTGTTTTCAATTCTTTAAATTATGGGAAATGGGAAGTTAGAGCCATAAATTAGATTATAATATAATTACATATAAATATTTTATTTAAGTAAATTAATTTTTTTGTTGAAAATAGATATCATATTTAAAAGATAGTTTAGTTTATATTTTTTGGGTAGAGTTTCTTGTATGATTATAATTAGTTTCTTAAAGAAGTCCCAATAGACTTGGTTAGAGAGATTTTAGCCAACGGTTTTAAGCATAAACTATTAATTTGAGGACTAATCCAATCCTCTCCTTATTTAAAAAAAAAAATACCTTTGGTTCTACATATGAGTATGAAGTTCCATCTTTATTATCAAGTCATCGAGTTATATGAGCTGTGTTACTTAGGGAAAAGAGATTAGGTAACTCACTTTGAACATAGTAGTAGATGATAGAGTTAAGGATTTTAAGTATGACTAATAAGGAAATGCAACAAATTAAAATTTTTAAATATAAAAAATAAAAATAAAAATATTAGAAAGATAAGAAAAAAAATTAAAATTCCTAATAAAGTGTTAGTTATATTTTATGATCATTAAAATAAAAGTGGTTAATATTTTCAATTCCCCATTTATGGGATGACTTCGATTACTTTTAGATTGATAGTGTTCAAAATATTATTTTTTGAAAATAGTGGTCAAAATAAGATATTGATTACTTATTCTATATTTTATCTTTGATTGATTATCTAATTTAAGATATAAGCATATTTTTGTTAGAATCTCTATGAAAAATTACATAATACTTTAAACTTTTAAAATTGAATATGGAAATTATTTTATTAAATTTTGAGTTCCTAAAATAGGAGATATTACTATAATAAAAGTATTTTGTCAAAACTAAGAAGGGTTACTAACCAACATATAGATAAGCCAATAAATCATTATATTATAATAGAGAGACTTTATATGCTTTAGAATTATTTTTTTCCAATATATATTTCTTATCTTTGTTCGAGGACAATACAGACTCAATTTTGGGGATGTGATCAAACATTATTTGGATCTATCATTTATGATTTTTCATAAATTATATATTCTCATTTCATATCACTAATTATAATTTTATTTATTGATTGTGGAAATTTTATCAAATGCTGGTAAATATAGAAGAAAAGTGAAAATACAATTGTGGAGGGGAATGAATAAGATTTTTTGATCATGGCAATATAGATAAACGTAAAGGCAATGCAATCAATTTTTTTACTATCCTAACATCTTTAAGGATCATAATTAATTTTTCCTAACTTGTGAGAGTTGCAAAAAGATTTATAATATTTTAGGGATTGATGCCACTTTCCTCAATACTAGTTATTAAGTATATTTATGTTTGGGAAATAAATATCATGGATTATTTTAGACCTAAAAATTATTTTAAATATATTTTAGTTGTAAGATTTTATGTAACAAAATGGGTCATAGTAGTTTCCATTCACAAAAATTATTATATATTAGTGGTCTACTTCCTTTACCAAATATTTTCTTTATTTATATAACCTTGAATAATCATTAGTAATGGGGGCACCTACTATGCTAATAATTTATTTGAATACTTATATATAAAATATGAAGTTATTCAAAAGATGACCATGCCATACCATCCTCAAATGAGTAGTTATATTGAAGTCTCAAATAGGGAGATCTAATAAATATTGAATAATATAATATAATTAGATTAACAAAACTTATCATATAAATTTACTATGAAACTTATGCATATCAAATATCCTATCAGACTCATATTGGTATGTACCCATAACTGCCCGTATTTGGTAAGGTATGATATTTTCTAATTGAACTATATCACAATGAAATATGGGTAATAAAGAATTTTAATTTTGATATAGAAAATATCATATCACATTAATAATTAAAACTATAAAAAAATCATGAGATACAAAATAATTCCTACAATAAAGTATGAGTATATAATTAGAAAATGAAAGTATTCCATTATACAAAGGGTCATCATAAGATGTTCTCAAACAAAGATAATGTTTGGCTTGCCAACATCAAACTAAAACTTTGGCCAGGAAAATTGTGCTCTTGATGGGAAATCTCAAATATCACATCACTATTTTAACTTTAGGTATAATTACAATTAAGAGTCAAAGTGGATGAACAATATTGGTAAATTAACAACATCTTGAACCACACATCATATGCTACCCATTGAAATAACTGAAACACGAGGTACTCCTGAGTGATCCTATTATTTTCTGAATTATAGAGGTATATCTCAAACTAAAGATGTTAAACTTATCACCTAATTGGAGTCCACCAATAATTTATTTTTAAGAATTATTGTTATTGTTATTGTTATTTTTATTTCTCACATGTACTTTATTTCTTTTTAATTTTTCTATATTTTAATTTATTATATTTTAATTAATTTAATTTTATTTACTTCCTATTTATATTTTTTTAAAATAAATAAATAAATAAAAATAAAACAACTTCGATTATTATGTGTATACACATGTCAAAAATGCCACCACATTTACAACTAGATGCACACACATCACTATCTAGTGCGTATGCATTTAATTAAACTCATTTATTATTTAAAAAGTTTTATTTACCTCTATGTGTACACTAATTAGTTATGTACATCCTATTTTTTATGATTTTATCAAAAGGAAATCCTTATGTGCATGTACTTCTAGTAGTGTGCATACACATACTCATTGACCTCTTTATCTAGTTTTAGATGCAAATACATGAGAAAAAAATAACATATATTTTAATAAATAAATGCACATCTTATGTATTTGTAGTTATATATGAAATATGTATAAAACCAATTATTTTTTATTCTCAAAATTTTGATAGTGTGCATGTATATTTTATAATGTACGCATACTAATCATAATTATTGGTGATCTCTTTCTCACTCCATATTTTGGGAAAGTTTGTACTTACTCAAAATGATAGTGTACATATATATATTTAATTATATACACAACATATGAAATTTTAGTGTTATTTTATGATTTCTATTAGTTATTTTATACCAAGATGCATATACATTATTCCCTAATGTGTTGGTATTTTTGTTACAAAATTAAATATTAACCTATTTCTAATGCACTAGAATCAAATTTCTAAAAAAACTACACTATCCTCCTTTGGTAGTGGAGCAGTTGCATAGTTAGTAGATCAATATTCAATTTTTTTTAGAATATTTGAGAAATGTGTAGAAATCTAGAGTGAATGTGTGTGTATTTTTGCTATCACATATACTATATATATTTGTTTGATTAATGTTTACTCACATACTCTCTTATCTTTCCTATATAGATATGAAATTTCCAAACATATTCTCCAACAATATCACTGGGTTCATCTTCTACCACAAAGATGAATAGATCCTTCTCTCCATTTTGGAAACCGAGCCCGTACTAGATAATATGACCCTGTACTTGTCTAGGTTGACTAATTTGTTAAATTTTAGGAGCATTTACTTCCTCCTAAAGTTTACTCTGACATAGATGAGATATGCCAAAAATTATACCCCATGAGAATCCAATCATCATAGTATATTGAGCATGTCAAAATCATTATAGTGATTTTGATCCATTTACAATAAATATTCCTACCCTAATTCATCTATTCTTCAAGGAGAATATTAAGGAGAAGAACAAATTCCTCTGCCACTAAACAAACATTAAGGTTATAGTATATATGATCAAACCTAAAATCATCATACAAGCATTGAGGATTCTATCTAAGTACAACTTGAATTTGATTACGGATTATTTCATGGATACATATAATATTATAAAAAATAATGAAGAGTGTTATAAGGTTGTCCTACATAGCCATTATTCAAATTTTCCCACTGTCAGTTGTCTCCACTATCATATTTTTTATAATATTGTTGCACCCACCATATATAAGAAAGTATGTAATATATATTTTAATTTTTTAATATAAATTATGCTTGAGAAGTAGGGGATTAAAGTCTATGATCTGATCTTTGAGACCATGAAGAAATTTGTAGGTTGCCTCCACAAAAATGCCGATGATTCCTTTCAGATATCACTCTCTTTAATAATATTGACATTCTCTAACAATTTAACTATTCTGTCTTGAAAGGAGAGCCAAATTTAGAATACTTTGACATATATAACAAGGATATATGTATGAATATACTTCTAGTCTTGGAAAAGTCTAAGGTTAAATTAGAGAAGAAAACTACCCAAGTTGCATCCTCATCATCTACAACTCCTCCTTCAATAGTTATTGATCTAGAGACAATCTAATAAGTTTTTACTTCCCTTAGCATAAACCAACATGCAATGCTAAGAATTATGGTCCACTTTGTTCCTTAACCTTAGCCTCTTCTTGAATGGGATAACATCTATGCCTCTTATAAAGTGGAAAAAAATTTATTTGATTAGTAGGGATTATGGAACCAAAATATAACATATGTGAGAATATGTACTGAGGTAGTACACAATGAGCATGTATTTATATAGTTGAATTCTAAGGAACATCATGCTAAGGAAACAACTGAGGATGAGTTAGTGGACATCTTCTCTAAAGCCAATTAGATATTAGGACACACACACACACACACACATATTGATGATGATCGCAACAACATTGAGGGAGATCACTGTCCATTTTGTCCTTTACTAGTTTTGTTAGATGTTTTTT
>JAUHJX010430855.1:0-10441 GCA_031763035.1 Lilium candidum | reverse complement strand
ATAATTTATATTAAACCCTCCTATCCTCTAATATATATTCTCAATTTTACTAATTACATAAAAAATAATAGATAAATAACGAGGTTTTATGGTTTTCAATAAATTTAGTCGATCGTCACAAAGAATCATAATTATGGTATTTTAAGTATCCGAAAGTATTTTTGTGACAATTATTTGATGTTCTGGACATAAATAATGCGTGTATAATAGCCGACATAAATAAGGATGTTGTATGAGTAGATGTACAAAAGGATATAATCATACCATATATATACAAAGGTTATTAATAGAGATGATATTAAAGTATAGATCGAGTATAAGTAATATATGAGAAAGAGTTAATTATCCTAAGGTGTCAGGAGTAGTAGTTATCAGACCACGTCGTAAAGTAAATAGAAGTGATCAACTAGTAATGTGATGTGGAACAATCAAGAGGTAACAAGACCAGAAAGAGTGTCCAATCCAAACATAGTCCCATTGGAATTCTTTGAGGTTGGGTGAAGTTGACGAATGAGACTGAATATATGTAACAAGATCAATAGGTTATATGGAATATGGAAGATTAAAACATGAAGAGCTTAATGCGAACACAATAATATTGTTGAGGTGAACATATTCTGACATCCCCACCACACACACCACATATATATATATACATACTGGGAGGGGAAAATATCTTACTCGTAATATCACATGAAAACACATTCGAGGCATGGTCAAAGTGATTGTCTCATCCTAGCATGTGTGGTAAACTTCGTCATATGTGAATCAGACTTCTGAGTCAAAATTTATTATATGTTTTGGGTATTAGGGGAAAAATCATAATTTTAAGTTTTCCAACTTATATCGGGAATTTTAACTCTTTGATCGGCTCATTATAATGAGCACGACATAACTTATCTCATGTCAATTGGATACATGGATCAAAAGTTTTGGTCTGTAGATGTTGTTAGGGTATAAGGGGAAAAATCATAAATTTTCAATATCCAACATGTCTTAAAGCATGTACCAACATGAATTTCTCATTGAAAAAAGTGATGTATTTAATCTCACTAAAATCCGAGTTGTGGAGCCCATGATATAGGCTCCAACAAATTTATCTTTGTTACACCACAAATATGGTGTAATAAATCAATAAAGATACTCCACCAAACCCTAATCCATGCCAAATTATCATATTACCCCCGAGATAATCTATATACAAGGATAAAGATTTACCATTAGAGTTAAAAGGATCTTGGAGTAGTGTGGATGGTAAGAGCCCTTACCCACCTCCATAGGCATCCAGATACCCCAAGAGGTACACAAGACCTCTCGGACACCCCCGTAGTTGCCTAGAAATGTCCGGAAACCCTAAGGGCTTCCCAATTATTTTTTTTGAGGCAACACATCCACCCCAAATAAAAACATTCAGGGTACCAACCTAGCCAACATGAACTTCCTAGCCCTCTCAACGGGGCCCAATTCTTCACGGGCATCATCATAGTCGTCACGAACCTCCCTTCCCCTCCACCACCACTCCAAGGTGCCCAAAATTTTCTTGGAGACAACACATCCTCCCCATAAAAACATACAGGGCACCACCCTAGTCAGCTTGAACTTCTTGACACCCTTTGAGATCCTGAAGCTTCTCAGGTGTCATCCTAGCTGCCCTGAAGCTCCCAAGAAACCCTTGGGGTGTCTATATCTTTCCTGACACCCCTAGTAAGGACTAGAATTTCTATGGAAGTAGCACATTTGGCCAAAAAAAACATCCATGGCACCACCCTTGTCTTAAACTTCCTGGCATTCTCAAAGGGGTCTAAAGCTTTTTGGGTGCCATCATAGCTACCATGAACCTCCCAGGCACCTTTCGTAGGTACCCAAAACTTTCCTAACACCCCATATGGGGCTCATAACTTTTTATAACTAGCACATATGCCTCCAGAACATCATCCATGGTGACATACTAAATAACCTTGAACTTCCTAACACCCTCAAAGGAGACCAGAGCTTCATGGATACTATCCAAACCACCCTAAGAATCTTGAGCACCCCCAGTGGTGCTTAGAACTTCCTTGGAGCCTCTCATGGTGCCCATCATATTATCTGAAAAACAACTTAACCTAATAGTTCCCCCACCATACCTTGGTTGAAATTTGACCTTATCATTGTGGCTCCTCCCAAGTTTCCCCAACCATACCTTGTATAAAATTCGGCCTTAGCCACATGGCACCCCAACCTTACCTTGGAAAAGAACCAGTCTTAGCCTCATAGCACTCCCTATAGTGCCCCTACTATGTTTTTTTGAAGTATGGCATTAGCCTCATTTGGTAACCCAAATATGCCTTAGCTAAAATTTGGTCTTAATCTCGTAGTTCTACCCCTAGATCCGCACCATGTCTTGGCCAAAATCTAGTCTTAACCTCATGGCACCTCCCATGGTGCCTCAACATTGTCTTGGCCAAAATTTGGCCTTAGCCTCATGGAACCTCAACCATATCTAGGCTGAAATCCAACCTTAGCCTCATGGTGCCATACTTAGTTCCTTAACCATGCCTTGTCCAAAAATCTAGTCTTAGCCTCATGGAGCTCCGGCCATACCTTAGACGAAATTCAGTCATAGCCTCATGGAGACTG
Organism: Lilium candidum; assembly: GCA_031763035.1. Taxonomy (NCBI): domain Eukaryota; kingdom Viridiplantae; phylum Streptophyta; class Magnoliopsida; order Liliales; family Liliaceae; genus Lilium; species Lilium candidum. The sequence continues at coordinate 7,822 of JAUHJX010430855.1, read as the reverse complement.
CCTTGGCACCTCATCGTGCCTTGACTAAAATCTAACCTTAGACTCATTGTACACTCCCACCAACTCTCAGCCAAAATTATTAGTATGACCTTCCATGGCCCTAAGATTTTAATCAAAATATTTGGTACTCGCTAGTAGCCTAATTCATACATGGTTGAAAATCAGCCAAGTCCTATCATCAATGCCTTACTAGTCACTCATCCTTTGTAAAAAAAAAATAGCTATACCCCATAATTGACAATCTAATAGTGGTCTAACCCATTCTTGGCCGAAACTTGGGCAGAAATCATTATTGGTCTCTAAATATGATACCAACATATATAAATCCAAAATTATTTAAGTATTGAAACCACCATCCTCATTTAGGGTACACGAGGCTAAACTACATCCCTTGCTCAGGAGAGTGCATACTCCCTAGTCCCCCTCACTTTCAAAGCCAAAGATATTACATCACACATATATAAATCCTAAATTATCTAATTATCGAACCTATCATTCTTTTATAAGGTGTATGATAAATTGTAACCCCTATAATGAGGATATCTATTGATGACACTCCTGCCCCAGTCCATATTGATTGCTCCGATAATAATGGCACATGTGACTCAATACTGATTTATGTAGCATGATGTTGATTGCATATAACTCAACTCAGCTACCAGATTGGAGAAATTATTGTTTATGTAGTTGTTTGTGTATGTTTTCTTGAATATAATTCCTTTTGCAAATAAGGGAGTTTAGTCTCACGTCGCTTAGGATGTTGGGAGGTTGGATCTCATGTCACTTTATTAGGACACAAGATGTCATGGTTTAGGCAATAAATGATGAATCAACTCTTTGAGTACCCCATGTGCTTTTGTTTGTGAAACAACATCAGTATCTTGTATGTGAAACCAATATTACTATCTTATCCTTCCATCTACCGGTATCTTGTGTGTGAAGTCGAGATTACTCCTCTTCTCGCTCCCATGTTCTAAACAATAACCATCTGCTACATCTCGCTCCCACACGTTCGAACATCTAATCCCATTCTCATCCCCATGATCCCACATCCCAACAATTCCTTGGTCTTCCATAGCCCAACCCCTCATCCATGCTCATAACCTCCCTCATTCATAATCGTCCAGGATCCCTCACTCCACATTCATTCGACCTAATCTCTCCACTCTTGATACCCCCTCATATTTGCCCCCACATCTCAGTATTATCTATTAATAGTGAAATAAGGATCCTTCAACTTTGATGAAGCTCCTCATTATTACCCTCTCAGATGTGTCAACCACCTCAAGGATCATCATCAACCTTGAGGATCATTGACACCACCATCTTGAGCAAGTTGAAGCGCAAGTGATTGATGGCTCTACACCCATATGAAATGGATAGTCCATATACCTCTATATGGTAAAAAAAGCATGTCTGCTACAATAATCAATAAATAGTATAAAAAATAAAGATACAAAATTTCTTATAATAATTCGCTAGGAAAAAATATTTTATATTAAATTAATAACTTAATTAATAATTAAGTAATTAATTATTAGCATTCTCTTCTTCGGTCTCAACTATCTCCTGACTTCCTCATCATCGATCGCCTCCTCACGGATATCCACCAGCGAATACCTCACTCACTAATATCCGATGGATTCTACCCGCAGGTAATCCAGTCCACTACTGGTTACACTCGTGACAACCATTGACCCCATCACTACCACCATTTGTCACCAACCTACGATTCTCCTCTCATGCCACTTACTCAGTCACCTATGGCTCCTACTTCTAATTTTACCCCCGTCGGGTTCGACACCATTGTCTCCCTCATAGGACTCATCATTATTGCCTCACATACATCTCCTTATCTACATCGCCTCTCCTCGTCCATGTTCCATTTATCACCAATGAGTCCTAGTTATTATTGTAATCCATGATGGTTTTCCACCTATAGTCATCTTTATAATCTTTCATTGGTCTACTACTTGTATCTCAATTGATTAAACACATATGGCCTCGATCCATAAGAGTATTGACATCGTCCAATAATCACTCATCTTAGTAGTGAGGAGACATACCCAAGAAAAAAAGGTAGAAACAAAGGGAGAGCTCAGTGTCTATAAGATTGGTCTATCTACTACTTATTTGAGCCTTGCACGGTCTTTGCGACCCTGTGTGCTTACCTCTGTCATATTCTCAATATCATTGTTATTTTATTTTTTATTTATAGTGAGTTGTATGTATCGTTTGTTATGGTAGATAGGTTTATTGTACTAGTTTATTAATACAAGTACCTTGATCAATCTTGGAGAAACTCGCACTGACTTGTGTGACACTCAACATGACTATTAGAATCATTGAACTGGGGCTCTGCATCCCCTCCCACTCTAGACTCTAGGAACTTTATTAAAGGGCCTCAATGCCCCAAAGTTTCTCAGCTTAAAAATTATTTAACTCCCTAAAAATGTCTCACCCTCTCTCCAGAGCTTTCTCCCACTAGTTCGCACACCTTGTGTTACATTAGTTTTAGTATTAGAGTTGATTAACTCTTGTATCACATCAATTTGGTATTAGAGCTAGTTGAACTCCACTGTGTCACATCAATTTGGTATCATAACTTATTGAGACCCCTTATGTCACATCAATTTGGTATTAGAGCTAGATTTTTTAGAATTATATCATCTTAAATGTCCCACATACCAGAGAGTGATCATGAGTGAGTTTTTGAGTAACCCCATAGAGACATAAGAGACACAGTCCTAACTTTTGATGGGCGTCATGGTCTTAAATACTTCTTAAATTGGCTTCATAACGTTGAACTCTATTTCGTGTACCATAATATGTTAGAATCAATAAAAATTCAACTAGGCACCTTGAAGTTGGTCGATCTAGCCTAAAACTATTAGGTTTATGAGAGAACATCGAGACTCGTGCAATATGAATATCCCGGTCCAATCACTAAAGGATGCTAAATCCCTCAACACACCTAGAACCTAGGACATAAGTACTCAAACCCCCCAACCAATCTCTACATCACTTAGTCAATCCCAGAGCACTAAGTAAGAATACATATATTAAGTTGATAAGAGTGTAGAATACTTTGATGAAGAAGATGATCCCATAAAGAGCTAGAAACAAGATGAGAGAATGAGTGACTCCCCAATTGACCACAATAACGACCTTATGGAAGCGAGTACACACATCATCGCCACAAGAGAGTCACTAGACAAGATTCCTGAGGTACCCATGAGAGTCATTGAGTACACCGACCCTACCCTTATGCTTGCTACCAGAGAATTATTATCTTGGTCTAACCCATAGAGTGCCCCCTCGAACTCTTGATCCCCCTCACACACTAACTTTAGGATTTTATTACCCATTTGTATTTCTCATGTGTGTGTCTAATCATACAATCATACTTCAAGTCAATCAAGATAGGGTATCAACATATAACCCACACATCATTCTTGGCACACAAATTCAACTCTCTGACTTTAGTCATCGTCCTACTGAGCCAAATGGACATTGTACTTTTTTCCTTGGAATGACCCAGTTAGGCAACCACCTCCCAAGTAACGTCCTTATTTCTGAATGCATATATTGTAATTAATCCCCAATATACACAAATATAGCAATCTCAACCCATAAGCATTGATGTTGGTAATCTAAGCAAGTTACCACATCCAGAGATGTTAAAACACACATTATATATATACCACAATGACATTATTTGCATGCATTATTAGTTGGTGGCACAACACTATCCCACTACATTTGGTTTAGAATCATATTGAAATTTGCACAATCTCTTGGTGGCACCAAGTGTTTGTGCACAATATTTGGTTCCAAGGGTTACAAGGGAGGTGCCCTCATGTGTGAGAGAAATCATATGAATACATAAATCTATATCATGGAGCCAAAGATTGATAACATACATTAGTTTTGCACAGGCTATATACACTCGGTAGAGTCATCATTCATCATATGATCTTAATCGGTAAATTTAACAAATTTGAAATGAGCAACTCAGTGGTAGGAAAAGAGATAGCCTTCAAAAGAGGGCATAAGGATCTAGCACAGAAGGTCATGTGGTGGTTTGATGTGTTTTAATTGATTGTTCTGATTGGTGTCAGGAGAATGCATATATTTAGCGCTAACTGTGCCAATTTCTCACAAGACAAAACTATGGTGCATTTGTTTACCAAAAAAACTACGGTACATTTATTAGTGATTTTTACAATGAGGACTTAACTACCTTTTTGTGGGTCCACATTATGACCTTAGAAGGACTGCCTATTGATTTAGCCTGACCTAGACCTATTTTTTTTACAGACCCTTTCTAGCCCCACTTCCTGAAAATGACTCATTAAAACAACCCCAAGTCTTTGAGAATATTATCGATGATGATGTTATATTTTTGTAAAGTATCATTACATGTAATTAGTTAGATGGAAGAAATATTTGAGAAAGTTGTCAACCAGGGGATATCAGTAGTCTAGCATGTTAACCATTCACCAATTGAGTAGCAACAATGTACCGAATCTGTCTGACGATGGAGTAGTAGAGCTATATCTCATCCTGGGAGAATGATGATGATATTTATTGATGATACTCCTGCCCCAGTCTATATTGATTGCTCTGATGACAATGACATATGTGACTCAATACTGACATATGAGACTCAGTAATCTCGTAAGAAGTAGGACAAGGTCAATCTCCAGTACTGAAACAGAGTATCATGCCATGTCCTCTACTACCAAAGAGATGTGCATCTCAAACGACTTCTTGGAGACATGGCTTTCCCTATTCAGCCACTAACTCCTCTCTGCTACAACAATCAAAGCGTCATTAAGATAATGAGCAATCTAGTATTCCAAAAGCACACAAAGCACATCAAGATTGACGTTCATTATGCTTGCTAGTCACTATAGCTCATAGTCGTCCAGCTAACCTACATCTCTACAATTGCCCAGATCACCAACTTCTTCACGAAAGCTCACCCAACTCACAGGTTTCAGTTTCTTGTGACCTTGAGTTCGTGAGGGAGTGTTAATGTATATATAGCGTCAGGGCAGCGATAGTCAAGTTGAGGATAAGGATAACATAGCCGAGAAGATATTTTGTAAGTGTACTTAGCAATAGTGTGTGCAGTTAGTACTTGCACTCCGATAAATACCCCTCTTGTGGGCAATGAGAAATCAACCACACAATTACTCAATTCTCTTTTTAACGAAATATGTTTTCTTGATGCATAATCATTGAAAATTGGTACTTCAACTTTGCATTAATATCTTAACAATAACATTTCGTTTAAAAGTTAATGATGGATAATATTGTTTTGCTGTTTTGGTTTGTAATTTTGATAAAATGATGTGGAGTTTTGGATATATCTATGATAAATAATTTTGTGTGTCTCCACGTGTGCACGTCCTAGATTTTTGGAAAATCTTATGTCGGCATGTTTGTGTCGTGTTTATGTTCGTGCTACTTAGATTGTCTTGAGCCTCTTGATTGTGATTAATCTCACAATGACATCGATTGTGTTTAAGATCTGCATCTCGTACCACAATGAAGTGGTCACGGATTTAAGCCTCTTCAATTGTGTTTAAGCCTCTTGACTGCAACTCTGGATTATGATCAAGTTGCTGAAATAGCGATTGAGCTGTAGTATCACAATGAGATAAAGTTGTCGATGAGACTGTAAATCTACTAAAGTATTATTTGGCAATTCATGGTAGATATCGAAGCAGGAGTTTCGATTGGGAGGCAGCCGAGGATAGTGGTTCATCGTGAGATGACTATTTTGAGTATTTGATATTCTTGTGCATGACATGTATTTTTCTTTAGTAGTTTGATTCAAGGGAAAACATTGACGGTTTTCCTCAAGTCTTATCAGGTCCTTGTGTTCTATAGATGACAGCACAGTAAAACCCTTCTGGTACGAAACTTCCTCATTTACATCTACTTCTATCCAGGCCCTAGACCTTCAGGTATCATCATTTCTGGGAACAATAAGCAACTTTTGCCCAAAAAGGTTCGATAGGCCAAGCATCAAGCAAGGCCTCCTCTTTTCTTTAGGAAACTTCAAGTTACCTAAGAGAATATGGAATGTTGGGGTACAACAATTGTCCATCCATTCGGATCATAGAGCTGCTGACCGGTTGTTCAAGGACTCCCAGCTCATGGCATAGGCCAGTCCGCAACTGCTGCTACGAGATGGGATTTCCTTGCATAGTTGACGTTTGAACAGGGGCGAGAGACTATTAAATCTGCATAGAGTTGCATTAGGCAGTGCAACATAAGAGATTGGTTTATGACCAGTACGCATATTATGGCAATATGGACTCAGATTTGTGCAATAGAAGAACCTACCTCGGTTATTCAAAAGTCCACCAACGGCAGCAGAAAGTTAGAGAGTTTTCTTTTATATTTTGCTATGGGCCTTCGAAAGGAATTTGAGGTGTTTAGGGGACATCCTAAATAAGGAACCACTTCCAACCATTTCTTCTGTTCTAATCTGATTTCTCATTAAGGAACCACTTCCAATCTTTGTTTCTGTTCTAGTCTGATTTCTCAATGAGAACTGGCTTCAACAGAGTGAGTGCAACTGGTTTCTCTTCGAACAAAATTTTGGCCAACACAGACACCACTTGACTATAAATTAGCTATCTATGTTTGCAGTTATTGCAAGCTAAATGAAAACCATATTTCAGCATATCCCAAGCTCAAAACGAAAGAGACTTCCAAGATCAAGCCCATTCTTACTCTGTCGGTTGGATCAGATAAATTTTATGTTTCGAAAGACCGAAGTATCTAAGTTTCGAAAGACCAAAGCTTGGATACTACATTGAAAATTTTCTCCAGAAAGCCAAACAATATTTTGCAACTATTGAAAGTAAAGAAGGCATCATGTTTCAACAAGCCCTAAGCTCAAAAGCCAAAGAGGCAACAAAGTCAAAGCTCACTCTTAATCAGTTTCAATTGAATCAAAATTAGTTTAAATTTCAAAGACTATAATTAAGAATACTATGTTCATGGCCTTAAATGCATCATGTACTTCCTCTCTCTGGTTTAGATTATTTTCTCCCTAAATTCTTTCTTTTTAGTCCCTCCCAACGTGACTTTTGAAAAATTGCTCAAAATTTGTGATCTTGTTTCAACAATTTCAAAGTTGTATAATTGATGGCACTCTAACTGTTTCCATTTCTAATTATTTACAAAGTCAGCTTCTTTTTCACAGGTTTAACTTATTCCTCGTCTCTGCATGAACCACAATTCAGTTAGTTGACCTAACAATTTTGGCTTTGAGAGCGTTTTATCATTGTAAATGTAAATGTACAACTCTAGGTATAGGAGTAGCGATAACATAGCCGAGGGTAATTGTTGCATAGCTAAGGAGAAATTTGTGGTGTATAAATAGTAAGGTTGTGTGTACACATAGCATTGCATTTCTATAAATACCCTTTGTGGGCAATGGGAAAATCAACATAAACACGTTTTATTCTTTAAATCTCTCCTCTTTCTTTGACATGATATAAGAGCTTAGACCAATCTAGGAATAGGGGTTAGGGTTTCTCAAACTCCCTTCCTCTCCCACCGATGTTGTCGTTCCTCTCTCTCCCTGTGCATAAGATCCCTAGCATGGTTCATCATCATATTTTTATATCTTGGAATTTGGAACGATCTAGTGTTAGGGTTTCTCAAACTCAATTCCTCTCCGCCTAGTTTGTCGCTCCACTCCCCCCATGCACGAACTCACCCTATGGTTTAGCTCTAGTTCCATCCCTCCTTCCTCCCCTCCTTCTTTTTCAGTCAACTGTAGCAGTTGTGGATC
>JAUHJX010429744.1:0-10553 GCA_031763035.1 Lilium candidum | reverse complement strand
TAAATTTTGATATAAAAAAGGTAAGGTAGATGCACAGCATACATATATCCGAGTTAGATGAAATACTTAGAGATACGTATGATTTAGCTCATGCTTATAAAGAGAAAATGAAAGAATTTTATGATAAAAAAATCATAAGGAGAACATTATATCCTGGGGATAATGTCTAGTTATTTAAAGCCAAATTAAATCTATGGCCAGATAAGCTTATATTAAGATGGATTGGGATATTTATTGTTACCACATTTTCAACTTTAGGGGCAGTAGTCATCAAAGCTAAGAAAGGAAGGATCACTAAGGTAAATAGTAAGAGACTCAAACTGAATATACTTGATTCTACATCATAGACTATTAATGAGGTAAAAAGTTTTGAATCCAGTTACCAATTGAAATAATATAAGGTATGATCTATTTAGTGGAAGATGATAAACTTAGCGCTCGATGGGAGGCAACCCATCCTGTATTTTTTTCTTTTTTTATGGTTATTTATTTTTTAATATTATTTAAATATACAAACATAATTTATGAGTCATACATATTCTTTGTATTTTATGTCCGCATTACACAGAAAAGCATGTGAAACCAACGTGTTACTTTCAATCATAATACTCCTACCACTTATATGTACATACTCTCATAATACGCGTACACACTAAAAGTAATTATACCCGCCTTAACTACATTGCGTACACATTTATTAGAGTCTCTAAATATTGGTTTTATGCATACAGTGAAATCAGATGTACAGACACATTATTCTTCGATTAGTTCTTATCACACATGCATTTCTACTTTTTGCACACATACACTTTTTAGAAATGTATCACATAAAATTATACATAAATATTACAAAATATTTGACTGTGAATTACGCACACACATTATTCATTTGCATATATAATTTCATTCAAAAAAATTTATAATAGAATGATTAAATCATTTCTTAACCAACCTATCTTAAAAGTGCACATATTGTATTTTCACATATGCATATTTCAGTACCTTCTTATTCAAACATAACGATTGAATTATATCTTAACAAACTAATGACTCATTACTTAAATATGCACATATTGGCTTTTAATACATGATCATTTCTATACATTCTCTAACTAAAAATAGTGCTATAAATCTCCTATTTTCCTCACACCTCTCTTCTCCTTTCTTCCACCATGGGTATCATACTTCTAGTTCGATATCTTCCAGGTCAAGTAAAGTCAGAGTCTCTTCCTCCTGAGCAGGGAAACACCCTCAAATCATATCCTCACATCCAGCACTCTCCTTAATGCCCTCACTCATGTTTTACCTCCATCTTATTCTACATGAAGTTAACTTTAAAATTACAGATCTATGGCAACAAACTACTCCAAGCACCTTATAGTCAATATATTACATAAAATAAGAAGGAATTCTTCCCATAGATTTGTTCTTTCCTAATGAAGTATATTATCCTCATCTTGTTTGGCTCTTCTAGGAGAACCTTTGGGAAATTTTAGATTCACGTTTCAAAGTTACCATCGAAGGTATTATCCTTGAATTCGACATCTCAGATATTTCACTTACACTCAAAATATTTGATAAAGATCCTAAAAATCATTCACTACTATCCTTCCTTGGGGAAGACATTTTATCATTTAGTGTAATACTGTCTATGTATGCATCAAAGTTGAAGTATATTTATAGTTCTGATTTTCCTAAAATGGAATATCTACTTCAATATGTGTTGTATAGTAATATATCACCGAACATACATTCATATATGCAAAACTCCTTATTTGCCTACTTATTCATAACACTTTGGAGAAATATTGGATAAATATAACACAACTTATCATCAAAACCATACGGATGTTTCATAATTCCCTCCATGAACCCTCCAACCTAGAGAAATACAAATCACCCATTCTGCCGCATACTATCAGCTGCCTCCTTACTTTGTGGTTACTATTGGTATCACTGAACCATACTTGATGGAATTCCCTATCTGTAATTCCAAAGAATGAACGGACACATGTTATGACTTAATATGGGATAAGATCAAAAGAGATGATCCTTCCTCCTCAACTACACTACTCTCTTCATCTGCAAATCCAAGCATAACTGAGCATTAATTATAAATACAAAAAAAATTATAAGAATGAATGTAAGTATTGTTATCTTCTCTAAAAGATACCATAAACCTTCTCATTATAGTCTTATCTCAGATGAATCCAAGTAAAAATTGGGAAGAATGGTATCATACCAACTTTTGTTACCAGAACATCATGTACTGGTCAAATCAGTGGGGGGAGAAAATTATTAAAAAGTCACTCAAGAAGCAGAGCATAGAGATGCTACTAGAGAGACACAAGAAAGAGATTTTCAAAACACAATGGCACTGGGCACTACTAATGAGGAGCCTGGATCTTGATCTGATAATGACATTAGAAAAAGCAACTAAGGGAATCCTATTTCTTTTTATTTATGATATATTTATGCCTATATAAACTTACTTTTATTTATGTTGTTTCCAGTTTTTTATTTACTTTCAAACCTATTTATTTATTTCTAATATTTAAGACTTAATTAATAAAGTTATTTATTTATCTCCCAATAATTTATATCTTTCTTGTATATTATTTTTTATTTAACGACTTAACATGTCATTTTCCTTATACTATTATAATTCTTAAGTACCTCTTATACTTCTTACTCTGGGGAAAAAGTAAAAACTTAGTGAGGGGAAGGGGGGGGGGGTGCAAATAACTTTGAAAATAAAATTTTTATTGATACAATCTGATACATCATTATTATCCTAACTAATAAAAAATATCATTAATTTTTCCTCTTTTTAATCTTTTTACTTGTTTATTTTCATAACTTGGAAATATTTGTTAGCATCTAAGATGAATATAACTATCTATAGATAAGATTTCTTTGGATTACAAGTTTTTGATTAAATTATCTTAACTTCTGAGATAAGAATAATAGGAGTTATATATTTTGAAATTAATATAGAATTTAAGTTATAACCTTTACTTTTCTAGGACTTTCGAAGGGTAAGCACCTAACGTATAAGCCCTTCATAAGAATTAACGAGTTTTCCTTATCATTTTTCTCAAATATATTTCCAAACCCTCCTCTGTAATTCTTTATTTTTTCAAATGTATGGGTTTTATCTGTGTGGTCGATACTATTTCTGTATGAGGTATATATTACTATACATAAGAAGAAGAGTCTCAGTCACTTAAAACATAAATGTTTATAATTAGGATAATTAAAGAGACAGATGAAAATAAAAATTGGGATTTAACTCCCTCTGTTAAGATGTGTGGTCATCATCTTTGCGGTTGATATCGTTTCTACAAGGGGAGTATATTACTATGAATTAAAAAAAGTGGGAAAAGAGTTAGAATGGGAAAAGAAATATGAAAAAATGGATGGATATAAAACCTTTATAAACATAACTATAAAAACTATTTTCTCTCATATCTATGAGAATGATGCTGATTTATTTAAATAGTATAATTTATTCACTTCTCAACAAAATTTACTTCACACAAAGTAAAGGTACAATCATAAATCATATTATTCTTTTTAAAATTTATAACTCCTACCTAGTATTATAATTATTAGCTAAAGATTTTTGAGTTTTAAATTTTTATGAAAATAAGTCTTTACTTCGAAAATCTATTTCTGACTAGTGGTTTCAAATAAATCTATTTGATAAAATAATAAGTTCTTTAATAAACTTGAGTTAATTTTACTATCTTTTGAGAAGTTGTATTTCTCTCAACTTATACATCTTTATCTTTTGTTTATACCTAAGAATTTTTTTCACCATGCTTGAACTTATGCTCCTCATAATGATATCTTTATACTTTGTCCTAATTTCTTGAACTTGAATTGATATTTATTTTTGACTTAACTTTTGCTAAGGGTATACAAAAGATTTATTATGGGGGTTTGATTGAGCCCATTTTGGGTTAATTTACAAAGCTTATTTAAGTATTAATACTTTGTTTATCCTAAGATTTATATCCTAAATGTTGTATTTATCTTATTTTAGGATTAACAAAGGAAAAGTTGGATATGCACACACCAGGCAACTGATTGCACATGTAATCAAGAATTATTATGTGCATGCATTTATCCTAACTGTATATGAATTTTACAAACCTATAGTTGACATTCAATTTGTATGGTTATGTTGATTGTTGAAGAGTTATAGTAGTTGTCATGAATTTTTCTATAATTACAGTATTTTCTCACAGATAAAAAGCGAATAGGAGGAAGGGAAAGCATCATTATGTTTTGAGTTTCATTCTATATATTTCAGTGAGGAATTTGAGAGTTTGAGGTCTGAAGTTAGTCCAAGGAGAATTAAGTCCCTTGTACTTTATCTTCTTCCTCATTTTAGATGACTTCTTAGAGGTACGATTGGTTAAGAGCACATACCTCTAGGGGCCAGGTCTATATTGATACTCTAGTAATGTATTGATTTATTTGTAATGGTTATATTGATGCCATAGGTAGATCAATAAAGAGTGCGTATAATTAGTGAGTATTACACATATGTATTTACCCCATCCTTATTATTTAAATATATATTATATTTGATTATTTTCATTTATATTTATTACTTTGTCCGCTGACCCAGATTCCTATTGTCTAATATGATTATATATATGTTTGATCACTTAAGTTTTTCTTATTACATTATATTGATCTGACAATTTAGTATAATGTTATCTAGTTGGGTGAATGGCAGGGGCCATTCCATCCTCATTTCCTTAGCACCTATCCATTCTCATTAAAGAATGAAATATTAGGTTTATCTTATACTAAGATTAACTAAATTTTGGATTAGGGAATTACTCTATTGACTCAGTCAGATTATGAGTCTTCTCTACCAATAGTAATATGTTCTACTCATTTCAAAATTAAGGTTTCTCTATAATGACTCTGTCAAATTAAGAGAATCCTCTACTCAGGATTTAATAATTCTAGGATCTTTCTTATTAGTGAGTAAGGTATAACCTTATATTTGATTAATACTGATCCTTTGTAGCTTTAGACTTGGACCCCGATCCTTTATCATTTTAATCAACTCAAATCCCTAAATCAATAAATTGTTTAACATCTTCAGTTACTTCTTTCTTTTCTTTCTGCTTAGCCTAAATACTAGATAAATAATTTATACTTACAAATACTTTCAACATTCCTTCTGGATTCGACCTGGCGTTAGCCGATATATTATAACTGACCCAATTAGTAATATGTTATGACTCTTTAATCATTGCATCGATTTAGGGTATATATTTTAAAAAACATCAGGTTAAGAATAGGAAGAGGGTTATATTTTTTAAAAACTAGATTAATATTCCTTAAGTCTTATGCTCGATTGTTATTATACATAAGGGTTGAAGTTCTCTTCTTTATGGAGATGACATGAGATGGTAATTTGAGATATATATTTATAAGTATCAGTTAGGGAAAAGCAAGTTTATTTCTTGAAGATAATATACATGTCAACGTGATTGAGGCAATAGTCTTCTTACATATAACACTTATAAATAATTAATACTAAATTTAGATTATCTTATATACTTAAAGACCAAATCATTAAGTTAATTTCGATCCATCAGATTATCATCTAAGAATCATCATATTTGGATCATTGTTTAATGATTATCAATAATCTTATTATTATTATAAGAGGATTATATGGTATACAATTTATTTGAAAGTATATCTAACTAATAATAATAGACAATGATATTTAAGATATAGGGATAGCAAAATATTTCCAATAATATGGTGGCAAGAAATGATTAATAGTAGTATGGATTAGTGTTACTATTATCTTACCCAACCCTATCTTTTGGACTTGGATGGTATAGAAGAGTCAGATCATTAGTGTTTCGATAAGGAATATATATGTCATCACTGTAATATTACTCTATAAATAATATAAAGAGGCCTTAAAGAATGAATTGGTTATATTGGATACATCATTTGAATGACCTAATAAATTAGTACGGATAACTATATAAACTAACCTACTTATTCATCGGGAAATAATATCATCCTCGAGAAGACATATAAATAGGGACATACTATATGTGCTATATGTTATGGTTATTCTCATTCCATTCCTATCAGTTTATTGGGCTTAAGATCAAGACATCAATCAATTAATAATAGATATTTGTGTATATGTATTTATATGTGAAACATATTATATTTGTTATAACATAATAATATATTGGTTTAGCTAAAATATGAAAATTTAAATTATATATATTATCATCGGATATGATACACTACTGGTTGATTGACCAACCATTGATCCTCAAGAGATTAATCTTGACTCTTGTACTATAAGGAGGAGAATGAACCATACCTAAGTGACCAAAAAAGAATAAAGAGAGTCTAGTCTTATACTTGAGTGACTGAGAAAGAGAGTTCTCTATAAATGAAAATAAAATGAGAGTGAGAGATTCTTATTTACCATATTGTTTTCGGCTATATATTGCCCGAGAGTTTAAATTAGGATAAAAATAATTTACATTTTAAATTGATCCAATTTGTAGATAGTGTAATTTTATATAATTAGGGAAAATACTATTTTCCGTACATGTTATCTTTGTTGAAATTGAATTCTCACAAAGTTAGGATGACCATTTTAGATAAGATACATCCCAGAGTAACCAATTTGACCTATTAGTACAAACTTGTTTAATTATTTTTATCCTTGTCGAATAAGATCATATCATGAAAATATAGATCTCGTCACATATATGTTGGCAAAGTATATTTATATTATTCATTTTTTAGATAAGATAATCCTAGAGAAATATGGTATTTACAAGGACTAGACCATTTGAGGTAGGACATCGATCGATGTTGATGTGTTGTCGATTGGTGTTCAAATATGGTTAAATTAAATATTTGCTAATGTGGAGATTGTGAAATTGTGGCTCATATTACAGTGGTATGATCATTTTTATGGGGATAAAAGTAGTATGGAAACAAGGTGTACTAGTGGTAATATTTATGTATATATCAGTCTATAATGTAGACACATTATTATAAATGTGTATGCATCCATATTGACATTTATATATGTATATATCAATCTATATGTATGTATCAGATCTAATTATTCCTTGATTTATTATAACAAGAAATATGGTGCCACGTACATGAGCACATACTTCTCCTATATGAGCACAGTAGGTCTGTCTTAGTCTATAAGTTTGGTTCAATCTAATTTCATGCTGGTACAACCCAAAATGTTCCTTTGAGGATAAAATGGGTTAATTCTTGAGCCCTAAATAAGAAGAGAACAATCTTCAATTAGTAGAAATAAATAAGAGAAATATTAAGAGAATTTTTTTAGGATAATAACTAGGGTTTAACAAGAAGACCAAGATCTGTCAAAGGAGATCAAGGAGTCCAATTGTAGTTAATAATCAGTTCTAGGATTTAGATTATGGAGCGGATCATCATCATTGGTACCAATTTCGGTAATCCTAGACTGATTGTATAAATTCTTGATTAAGCTTTAAACCATAATGGTTATTCTCTGATTATCAATAAGAATATGAGGTTATTATTCATGAAATTAATAATGTGACTGAGCCACATATATCCTTTATAATGTTTACTTTTATTTAACTTGAATTGGTTATTCGTGATGGATGGTAGTTGTGCTTTAGTTGTTTTAACACTTGCTAGATTGCAGTCTGTGGTTGATTCTCTATAAGTCACACCGGTACTTGTTAGGTTAGTTACCAATAAGTGGTATTAGAGCCACAATCTTTACATCTATTATCCTACCTACAACCAACTTAAATGATCTTTATAACTGAGATTACATTATTTTCTCCCCACTTCTTATAATTATATACCATCAAAGAAGGCAACCAAACCAACTAAGCAAATTAAGCCTCCATCTATGGCCTAGTAACTTTTAGATCAATTATAAGAGATGCTAGAGCATAGGGTGTATGATGAGGATTCTATTAGTATCTTCAAAGATAGATTAACTAAAATTGAGAATCTCATAAAACATAATATCAACATATATAACTTGTGAGCCTGACCATATCAACATTCAAAAAAATATATGAGACAATGTAGGAAATAACATTGGTAACTTAATACAACAAAACCTGAGTAGAGGAGTCAATAATATACAATCAGATAAGTTATCTATCATAAATAATATAACTCATACAAACTTTAAGGGAGAAATATCCATGTTCGTGATGATATTAAAATGATTCTTTTCTCTTGGAGAGTCTAGCAAGACCACCCACCATCCAAGCCAAGTTTTAGATTTCTAAGTTTATCATATACTTGGTCCATAGTTGACCCATGGTTCATGTCCGCAAAGTGAGATCTATCATGTCCATCTAATAGTAATCTGATGACCTTATGTATACAACTATTCTCAACTAGACTATTTATTATTATTATTAACTTGATAATTAAATTTAAATCTAATAATACATGGTATTTCATGATCATTGTGTTATTTTCATAGCATAATCTTTCCATAATATCCAACATCATAAAGATGCACACTCTTTATTCGACACAAGTATCCATAAATGAGATAAGTTATGTCACTACATAAAGATGTTTTACAATGAGATGTTGACCATAGAAGAATTGATCACTAAATTGGTTGCTACGACTATATGCTGATGGAAGTAATAAAATTAAAAAAGTATAACTAATGAGTGATATTTGAGTCTATTTAGAGGTCTTTCAGTTATTATGAGTGGTATATATTTTCAGGAAAAGCAATAAGCTCGTCTAGATGTATTAATGGCAGAAATTTTTCAGTTAGTTGGTGCCCCAAATAGTTTGGATTGAATGCTGACAATTAGAACAATATAAGAAATATATCAATAAATCAACCAAAACTGAGTGTGCCCTGAGGATGAGGCCAGATGGGTACTGTGTTATTATAAAGAGCAAATAATTAGTAGTCCCATAAAAATATTATATTAATCTAAAAATTATATTTTATATATTCTCATAAAATTAGATTTTTGAATACAAAATTATAATTTTTTGGGATAAATACATACATTGTGATACTGGATAAGAGAGACACTGTAAATTTATTAAAATAGATATGAAGCTAATAAATACACTTGTATATATTTACTCAATGAAAGACTCCATTACTTTTTTATCCTTTCTTAAGAAAGGAAGAGCAAATGGGTAGAGAGATGAAATAGAATTAGCATTTAATGATGTCAATGTAATTAATCAACTGTTGTCCAATACTTAATTTATTGATCATCAATCAAACAACACTCAAGGGTATTCAAACCTTTTTCTTTACTTGATTATAGTTATGATTATATTTAATTATCAAGTAACATATAAGAGATGTGTAGACCAAACCACCTCTATTTGTTGTGCATAACATCAAATATTTCCTAAGATTCTAGGACCCTACACCCTATATAATAATCTCTATGGGCCATTGAGGGGAGAACTGATGGATAAATTAATATTATTCCCCAAGTTTGTGAGATACATGATCGATCTTGGATTTTAACCCATGACCACCAAGGAAACTATTTGCATAAAACCATATATAGAGGTGATAGGAGGACCCATTTCAATCCTAGTTATGTTTCCCTAGTAATAAGTGTAATCCAGATAAGTTATCTTTTATATTTGTTCTATATTTTCTAGTTCCTGCCATTTATTCCCTATTATACTATAGGAGTCCATGCATAATCAATATATACCGAACAAAAATCAAACCAATCTAACCAAACCTTCATCCCAATTAGTCAACGTTGGATACATGAATTATATTTCTCCATTTAGCTTTGTAAAGAGCAATATGTTTAATTATCTTCATTATTAACATATCATTTTTTATTATATCCATCCATGTCAATATAGATCGATCCAATCCTCTAGCTCCTCCATTAGATATAATTTTATCACACTTTCTAACTGGTGCATTTACATGCCTTCTTCGAATGTGTCCAAACTATTTAATTCAATTCTCCCTTAGTATTCCTCGATAGATGTTATACCTACCCTTTCGCGAATAAGAACATTTTGAATTTTTTATTTCCTATTTTCCTCACACATGTATCTTAGAATTCTTATTTTAACTATACTCATTTTATTAATATATTGTATCTTTGTTTCCCAACATTCTATCCCATAGAGAAATGCAGGTATTTTAGTTGTCTTATAAAACTTTCTTTCCAATTTTGTTGCTATCCTTTTATCACATAATATTCTATATTCTTTCCTCTACTTGTGCCAACCTACTTTTATTCTATTGGCCATGTTATCTCTGATCTCTCTATCTTTATTAATAATTGTTCCAAAGTAGAAGATATGGCCACACTTAGGGATTACCATGTAATCAATTTTTTCTACCTCATCATCATTGCCCCTCTTGTTACCGAAGTTGCATTCTTTATATTTAGTTTTCATCCTACTTATTTTGAAACCTTTAGACTCAAGTGCTTCCCTCCAAAATTCTAACCTAGAGTTAATTCCTCTTTTAGTCCCATCAA
>JAUHJX010428633.1:5000-10580 GCA_031763035.1 Lilium candidum | reverse complement strand
ATACAAAGTAAAAGGGGCTATTATTACTACCCACATATCAGGAGCTCTCTATATCTAGCCAGTTCCTCTACATCTTTTTGAAAAAAGTCAAATGGGAGAGAATTCCATAATTAAAGAAAGGAACTGATCTTCTTATCCTCATCTTATTTCTGCAAAGTATGAGACCCGAGCAAGATAATGGCTTTCCGCTTGGGCGCCATACCTGAGCCTGGGTAAGTGAGGAAGGAAGCTATTGTTCTTTACAGTACCCGTGCTGGTGCGAGCTTCTATGATATCTAGGCCTTTTAAAAATTCCAAAGAGCCCTCCACTTATAAGAATTCTATGTATGTATGGAGCCATGGCCGAAGTACCTTTTGTTAGACTTTGCTTCGTATGCTTGATGGTCGTGTCAGTTGGACACTAAGTATGCTAGGTAAACTTGTGACTCAAACTCAGAATAATTTCCCCGTCGTTAGCCAGACAGAAGAAATGGAGCCTTTAATAAAAAAGCGTCCTTGCGACTACGAGAACATTTTTATTAATTCCATTTAGTATATTCATTCCTAGTTGACCTATACTACCGGCTCTACTCAGTCATGATAGGGCTTCAGAAAAGGGCACATAGTTCCCAATGAGAGCGGCCGAACTCGACAATTGGTAGCAAGGAGCACTCACTTCCTCCATTCCTGACTGGCTATAGAAAGCAAACTCCGGCACTTGAGGAGAGCTGAGCGAACGAGAAAAGCGATAAACAAAGGATCACGCTAAATGATCATCGAAATAAAAGGTAAATGGCACCATAACAAGCACAAACACAAATTCTTATTAGAGTTACGGGTGTGTCGGGGACAAAGTACTCTTAGTTTTGGGTAGTAAATGAAAGGCAAACCAAGGGGGAAGGGAGTGAGTCCATTGGAACCAAAAGAAAGATGCAGGGATGCATATCAGTGCTGAAGTACTAATTCCCATAACTTCTTCTTTTTTTCTTCATTCACACTGTTCGTTCACAGGTACGGATTAGTAAATATAGTTGGTCCATTTGCCGATAAGATCTGAGGGATTGACCAGCTTTGGCTATTCATATCCATCGAATAGGTTAGCCTGCGTCTCCTAGGATCACCGCTTAGGCTACGCATCCCAGTCGTCGACGTTCCCCCCTCTGACCATCTTTGTTATGATTCCCTGGTATCGAAGATTCCCACCGTCTACGTTGCCAATTGACGATCTATCGTCGTGTCGGGGCAGGGCCCTTTCTAGCGCTCTCTTGTACAGGAAGCTGTCTCGAAGGTGCAGATGAGAGTCCCACTAGTCAAGTTCTTTTGAAAGAAAGGATGCGTAAAGGCGAGCAACCCAATTTTCCTATGTCCAGCACTCCACCTATTGCAATTACTTCGGTCCAATACAGAATTGCATGATTTGTTCAATCAATCCCAACGGATCCGAAGAAGAGTTGGACTACTGGTTCATGCTCGAACGCTTAGGGCAATCAAAATCAGACTGACATTGACTTTGCGACGGGGGGGATGGTTAGTCGAGCCCGCTTTCGCTTCCTTTCCTGCAATTCTTTTGGGAAGTCTTGTTTCAGGGTGGTCGCGGGTTGGATGACAAAGAATTTCCGTGGTCCCTCTAGATCTGGAAAAGACCCTTGTCTCCTTTTTTATTTATAACTGGTCAGGGTTTCCTTAGTTCTTAGCCTCCCCTTGCACATAATTTCTGCTCTGTATTTGCGCCGAGCGAGGTTCCCCTTCCCTTTACTTAAATCCAATCGATTGGCTTTCGCTGGGGCGTGACTCTCTACCTGATTCCGCTTACATTGTTCCATATTATTTAGTAGATGGAATGGTTGGTGGTGGGGAAGAACGGGAAGTCCTTTAGCCCATTGTTGAATTGCTCCATCCGTAGGTAGAGTTGCCGTATGTGACGTATCTCACTCGAAGCTATAACTCAAGCTTTAAGAAATTCGTCAGTAAAGCGAGTAGTTTTGTATTCCAGTTGATCATTCAGAATGTTAACATCATGGAGGCTCATTAGGTTGATCTCGGGTTGGCCCTTCCCGGTTCTAAGACGATTACTGCGCGAGAATAGAAAGATAGGAAGATACGTAGGTATTGAAATAGAAGCTTCAAACTCTTTTGGTGCCTCCTTATGATTTATGATTACCCTTTCTTCTGATTACCGCTAGCGACTCACATTGGCATAAGCTACTTGCCATGTCGGGTGCACCTATAAAAATCGGAACAAACCGATTCAGGGACAGACTGCTCAACCTCAGACTTTCGCGGAGTTCCATTGTCTACGTAATCTTAGTTGGTAGTTCAACCGCCCAAATCCATGATCTCTGTTCTAACTCATCAAGCTTCTGCCCCGTCACTAGTTATGCTTCGTAGGACCACTTTCGATAGTCAATTATTCTAATTGCTTTTGAGAAGGATGAGCTTTGGCCCGTTGCCTCCAATAGCCTGCCTTCCTGTATCTGGACTGGAGGAGGTTTTCCTTTTGGCTCGATAGCAAGGGGCTGCTAAGCGCTTTGGTTAGATGTAGGGGTGAAGGACTTTTTCATCACTTTCCGCTTCCAAGGCTTTTTTACTACTCTGGTTAGCTTTGTGGCTAGCTTTGGTTCCAGGGTACCTTCCGAGGTGGAGAAGAGAATGAGGAGAATGCTGTTTGCAGTCTTGCGACAAGGAGACCTCGAGCTTGGCTAGAAAAATGAACCGCTTTCCTCTATAGATATTCTAAAATAAAATGGGAGACTAAGAACAGGGGAAAGACAGGAGATATGGATTCATACGCCTGGGATTTAACGATTTGGTTCGGGCGATGAATCTTCAAATATGGCTCAAAATATAGGCTTTTTTTTGTACTTTCGAGACTCTCGGATTGTTGATCTCTCTTGTTTCCATGGCAGACCGGCATTGGTATGCTTCCGCTCCTAACAAAGGGTGATCGAACTGCTAAGATAGGTTAGTCTCCCAATCATGACCAATACGTGGTACCTGCGTCTTCTGTTTATCATGGCACATCTGTTTGATCAAACCCCGTAGGTAAACTCCCTGTGAGTCGGCTCGTCACTAGCGCTCCCCTTGTTCCACCAGTTGCATAGGCAAGGTTGTTCGGGATCCTTGCTTTACCAGCTAAGCTACCTCTGAACTATTCTTTTAATTTATATAAAGTGGATTTGTTTATTTGCTATCGAGAATAGAAAGGTTCCGATGTTGATGACTTTTTTCTTGCTTGACTTATATTTAGCCAGGGTAGTTTCGTCGTGGGCCAAGCTTTAGCGTGACTTAGACCCTATTTGTAGAGTTGATTGTAATGGGCTCGGGCTCAACTTTATCAAAAGTGGTACACAGGTTGCTCCCCACCTGTTTCGGACGTAGGCGACTCACGTTGACTCGTGTGGGGTGTTGACAGGATTGGAATGGTATCACTTCGCGTTCGTTCAGGTGAGGTCGGGAGGATGCTGCAGCGATGATTAAGCATTTGCTGATAGCTGAGTACATAACAGAACTATGCCAGTTTGCTATAAAAATTAGCCTATACATCGAATCAGAATAGAGATTTCGCTATGCCACCTGTCCTTACCCTGGGGGTACTGCTTTAGTAAAGCTAACACTAGGTCAGACAGGTCTGGGAACCAATTAAAAAGTAGTGACTATAAGGCCTAAGTGTGTACTGAACCAAGGCGAATAGGTGCTCTACCCCCGCATTAGGCCCTCTTTCTCTGCGGGTTCTTGCTGCTATTCAATCTTGAGAATTGGTGGGGCATTTGGCTAAATGATTCGCCTACTTGTTTGCTAGAGTTTGAGGTTCCCGCTGCTCGGTCCGTAACAAGCCATATTGGTAGCACCTCAAAGCATCGGACTGAACATTCTGTGAAAGAGAGCTGTTCTTAGAAAGCTAGCTCATTCAATCCCATCTTAACTGGGGTGTGAAAGGGGGGGAGGTATATCACCTTGATCAAGGAAGTGAAATAACTAACTAAGTCAAAGAGGAAGGTGCCGATCATCCTTATCGTGTCCCTGTAAGTGCCAATAAAAAGGGCTCTTGCAAGCTACCTTCCTTTCCTACCGGCCGAAGGCTCGCTCTTCCCGGAAGATCCATAAGCCAAGAAAAGAACTGAATCCGATCACCCTTCCTTGATAAGAGACCAATGGGTCTCAGCTGGGTCTTATGTCAAAAGGAATCTCTCGTCAACGTCTCTTCCTGAGGCTTCCTCTTCTCAGTCCCATATGGATGTGTGGTCATTTGAAGATGAAAAGCAAGCAACCAGTTGATTCAAAGATAACTGAATCACACCATAAATTCCTCCGCTCAGCTAACTCCTGTGACTAAATCCCACCCTGTAAAGCTAAGCTACCGCCTAACTAGAAGAGACACCAAAGCAACAAAACTCTCGATCTGCTTGACCTTCGCTTACCGTCTGGTCGTGTGATTTAAATTTATTTTAGCGATTCCTCATTATCTTCTTCACCTGAGACGTAGTCCCCTTCACCTCGGTACGGAACGCTTTTGGCTACAGGGGCTGCTCTCCTGGATTCATGGGACTTCTCCCTTAGGAGAGCTCTCAATTTATTCTCTGAGATCGCATTCATCCACTTCATGGCCTAGCCTCCCACAGAGAGTGCAAAACCTGGGACAATCTTTCATACTTGAACTTGACTATGATTGTCTTATCCTTTGTGGTAGGCTTTATCCTTAATTGATGAATCAATATTTTGACCCTAGTAAAACTTACCCCGTTGTAAGGCTTTATCTCTTTCAATATGGTAGGGTACCTATAATTTCCCCAGCAGTTTGGACCGCAAGATCTCGTAATAAACTTCACTGGAAGGGAGTGTACCTCTGAACAAGGTACTTGAATTCGTGGTCCTCTGGTCTGATCTCCATAAAGGAAACTGCTTTCTGTCAATGTATGTGGATAATTCCTCCTTCGGACCCTTGCTTTAATAACTGAAAGATAAAGAGAAAGAATGTGAGGAACGTCTTTACTAGATCCCGGTGACCCGCTCAATGAGCACTTTGGGCTGGGCTATTTTATTTGATAAGATCCGCTTTTTTTAGATGGTGAACACACCCACCCAATCCCGATTCTAAATAGATTCGGTGTGTGGAAGCATTGGGAACCCCAATCTCTCTCTTCGGAACAGTTTATTTTCCCGTCCCCTCGCCCCGGTCCCATTCACTTGCAACTCGTAGAGGCTGTAAGTACACAGTGCCCCACTACTATCAAAGTAACGTGGCGTTGAAAGACAAGAGTGCCCACTCTTTCTGTCAAATAGGCTACTTTTACGGAACGCTGTCTGGGATAACCGTGACCGTGTATATCTATATCTTCGATGCTTCCATTTCGAAATGTCCGCTTCAACCGCTGTTTCACCTCCCAAAAAGCTAAGTTGGCTTGACGAACGCGGATGAGGAAGCGGGAGCAATAAAAAAACTAATAATCTCTTTCTTGCCCTTCTACTGAAGTTCATGGGCAAAGATAAGTTATATACTCAGAAAGCAAATGGTCAGCCCGACTTAGCCGAGCGCGGAACGAAGCGCTTCTTAGGAGCTTCTTTTATGTTGAGCGTCGGTAGCAAAGCTGACAACGCAATGTT
>JAUHJX010427522.1:0-10655 GCA_031763035.1 Lilium candidum | reverse complement strand
ATATAAATATATTTTATATCTATTATTATATTTTATCTATATATTTTTGATTATAATATATATATTTATATATATATATATATATATATATATATATATATATATTTAAAATGGGAGTTGGTGGTTTAATCCTTTAAGTGGAGATAAAACACTATGTAAGTTATTCTATTATAACATTGATATATAACCAACTTATTTATATACTACAAATAAAGTTACGAGAGTGATATTTTGAGAAATTTGATTTATAATTACTTTTACAATAGGAATAAAGTAAATAACTAAAATATTATAACACATTCTACTATTTATTTGGTGGTTCATTGGTTTTATGAAACCCACAAAATAAATACAGAGAATTGCTAATAATAGTTTAAGTAAAATATGTATCTAGAGTAGTAGATTTTCTCCTATGGGAATTGGTTGCAGATTTATACTGCCTTCTAAGTTAAACATTCGGTAAGAGAGTTAAAATTTTTATGCTCCTTAATACCTAATCATCATAACCTTAAGGGAACTAAAATTAATTTAGAAATAAAAGGTATAGTTTATATAGAAATTCAGTACATTGAGAGATCAAAGTATCTACTCACAAAATTTTACAACTGTTGAAGAAATAATTTGAATTAAACTAAAATAAAGTGAAGAATATATCTAGAAGAAATCCAACAAATCAATGGATCATAGTTTCATGTTTTTAATATGGAGAACCAAGAATCACTTATCCAAAGTAAAACAATCTAAATTTAATTAGAATAAATCTACTTTGTCTCAATAAATCATGATTAAGCTATGAATAATGATAACACCAAATGATCATTGAGCTATAATTAATTATAGTATTTGAACTCAGATGCTCACTAGGTCATTTCTTCAATATAGGCTTCCAAAAATCATTAATTGTGAGATATATTATAATACAATAATCTCAAGAAATTGAAGAATGATGATTAAAGATTTAACTTTAATTTATTAATATACCATAATGAGGTTCAAAGAGCTTATTGCCTCTCTTCGATACATAAAAGTATCATAAACCAAGATAAGTATAGTATCAAACTCAATTCAGAACTAGTTTAAATTATAACAATGCTTAAAATAAGTAGTAAATAGACATAAGAATGAAATAAAAATTACACATTCAACTAAAAAGAAATAAGTAGGAATTTAATTGGAGCAATAAGTGCTAGAGAAGGACTATACTAAGTTAAGCAGGAAACTGAAATACATAGAAATGAAAAGAGTAAATAACTAAGGACTATAACAACTAAAAGAATTTGACTAGAGAAATAAGTGTGAGAGTTGCTGAATAGCAAATAACAGAGTCGGTGTAGTTTCTTTATAGTTTATAGAGGTACCTGATGCCTTAATTATAGTACAACCAAAATTAGAGTTGGAGTGGGGGTTACAACTTGATGTCTCTTTGTCTTTATTCCTTTGGGTTAAGACTTAATGAATATGAGGTAACTATAGTGGTCTATAGTAGAGTCAGGGGATCTTAAGAGTCATCTTTGGTAGAGGAATTTGCTTGTGGTTATCAGAGAAAAAGTTGGTAAAAACTCATCAATGCAAAATAATATGGTAGCTATGGTGATAGGTGATGGTAGAGTATGATAAAGGATATACTGATTTATTTATCAATGATAGTGTAACAGGACAAAACCACACCACTGATGGGGAGTACAAAGGTTGGATAAACAAAGATTCTCTATGAAAAGGTGGGAGCTAAGATAAGGGGGAGTACCCACGAAGGTTTTAGGGGGATAGTAATGCGGCCCATATATTTTTAATATGATTGATCTTACCTTCAATTTTTACATGTGTAGATGGATGATGGGTTGGTTGAATTAGTTGAGGGAAGGGATTATTGCCAAAATATTTAGAGGGGATTGGGTGGTAGAGAAGGGAGTTGAATATGTAAGTTAGAGGTATGTGGGAGGCCTATTTATTTTATAATTTATAAATGAGAGAAGGGAGAGAGAAATAATAAGTGGATGGAGAAAGTGGGTGTGGTTAGGGGGTCTTGGGATGGTTTTGAGGGGTGGGGGTGTAGGGTTGGTAGTCAATGGTTTCTCATACACAATAACATATATTAGTTATTAAAAAGATATTATATGTATTTTCTTCATTTATTGATATATTTACTTATTATTTAATATTTAACACATTAATTAGCTGAGATAATAATTAAAGTATAAGTACTCTTTAATAACCATAATACCAAAGTATGTGCTATAACAAGGAGTGAATGTTTTTCATTATTATCAACTTTTCCAATAATAATATTAACCTTATAATCATAATAATAGAACTTGATCTCACTCTTGTGTTTTCATTTAACTATGTACTTCTTGTCAAAGAATTAGATATGTCTATCCAGGACATATCCATCTAGTATGTAGGATCCTACTACTTCTTTGTTTGTAAATTTGAATTTCATTATCTTTTTTATTCCTTGGGTACATATTTTAATATATTATTTAGGAATAAATAAACTTTTAGTTTTTCAACATTCTACTTCTTAAGACCCAGTAACAAACTACAATGAGAAAGTAGATTAACCTCACTGAATTGATATACTTATTTATATGGTTTTTGAAATATTTATATAACTATAGTATGTAAGGGTTATAATAAAGAGTATCATATTCACCTATACCATTATTATAATTCTTCAATTAATACATAATCTAGTAACCTTAATAAAGAAGATGAAAAATAAGAATACAATATTTGGGTCCCAACCATAGGCCAAATTTGTTGACCAATTGGATATTATCTTGGGAAATAATAGCCATTATCATGAAAAGGTTATACCATTATTCTATTCATAAGGAGAACCATTTATCTCAATTACTATCATGGATAAAAATGTTACTCATAGTGAATTTTTTTTACTTCTATGATAATTTTCTCCTCCTGTCTTGAGTACTGTACAAATATCATAAAATATGATTCTCACTCTTATAAATCATAAGAGTCAATCAAGAAACTAAAATATCAAGTAGAATTGAATGTGGCCAATTTCAAGTATGAGAACATTGACTTTGAGGATATATATAATCTTACATGTTTGATGTCTTTATTACCTTTTTTCACATTTTTCTATGTTATTTTTACTTTATATTCTTACATATTTATTTTATTAGTTATTTAATTTTATATTAATTTCTCTTTACTTGACCAATTATTATTTCTGTCTCCAAAATAATGAACAATTAATGTTTCTAATTTTTTTACATAAGAATCAAGCATTTTTTCCCTAAAAACTTATTGGAATTTAATATTTAAAAATCACTCTCCTTTATTATATACTTGTATTTTTAACAAATAAAATAAAGTTCATAATTCTTATAATATATCTAAAGTATGGGATATGCTATTTTACAAATTATATTAAAATAAAAACTAGAATCATTTATACTTATAAATTTATTTATTTTATTTTTTTGATGCATAATTCATAAATATACTCTCTTTCATTAATTTAGGATAATATGTTTTTTAAACTATTGGGCGGGGGTGGGGTGGGGGGGTTATGGTTGGGTATAATCTTTTAGAAAATATGGGATGGAGATCTTCAAAGTTTTATGAAATATGAAAATATTAGAGATGATATGACCTTACAAAACGTTTTTGGTAAATTAGTCTTTCATTTATTAATATAATATGGAGATCTTCAAATTGGTTTCAATACACATATTTATAATAAAAAATTGAAACTATTATTCGACTTCTATAAACTAAAGATTTATCTCAATCTCTTTTTATTTAGTAGAGTTTGATATTGTATCTATAATATTTTTTTGAAAATGATTAAATAAGTTCTTAAGGATGAGAGGTAATAAACTAACATATAATTAATCCCTTCTAAAGTTTCATGCAAAACTGTCAGAGAAAGATGGTAAATAACAAGCATATAACACCATTCTCAAATACAAGTTAACGATATAATATTTCAAACTATCTCTTTTACATTGGGTGAAACTATCTAAACCACTCCAAACTATTTCCACATTTTATTTTTTATTCCTAGTAAGTAGGAGTTATATTAGTATAATATTGATACATTCTGAGTTATGTGGATTAAAATAACTATTAATGAGAAGGAGGAAACTTTTTATGATATAAACATTAGAAAAAAATGATACTAGAAAAATAGAAAAGGAAAGGATAAAATTATAAAGTATACGAAATTGAAAGAAACACAAAAATAAAAAAATTTATAAAATTAAATTAGTTCTAAAAATTACAAAAATAAAAGGTAGATAATGATATATAAATGATATAGAGGAGAAGTAAAGTACTCCAGAAACTAATAATATACAAAACATAAAAGCACACAAGGCTCCTCAAAATTAGATTTAGTATTTTTTGAAATACTCCCAACCTTATTAGAATTTAATATTTATGTTTTTTAATAATAGAATATTATTTTTTTTAAAAATATTGGTTCTATTCATGAATGATACTTTCTTGATATTGAGACCCTGAATTTAATTCACAATCACCATCAAAGAATTTTTTTATAATTTTTTTATGAAAATGGTTTATTAAAAAATAACATCAAATGTACTATCTAAATTAGAATGAAGAACTCATAATCTTAAATAAATTATTTTTAAAGTAAAATATAATATTACTGTTTTCCTATAACACACTAAAGAAATAATATCATTAATTAAGTCAATCTCATATGCTTATAAATAACCCATCTTCAATTTAATTAAATTTTATTTTATTTGAGGTTGAATATCGATGAAAGAATAAGGTTATGATCAACCATAAAATGGTTTAAAATAAAATAATATATGTGATAATATTCAAACTTATATTATAATCTATTTGAGCTTTACTAATAGATATTAATTTTTTTAAATAAGAAGACAGTATCATAAGATATTAAAATGGGCAAATTTACAAAGGATATTCAAGAGTACTCAATGGAACCTCATGAACCCCATAATAAATATAATAATATGCTCAAATCAAGTAGAAAGTTAATAAAAAAAATCTTAGAGATATATTATGTGAGATACTTCTTCAAGAATGCCTTAAAATATGATGTCCAATAAAGATTGGGTACTATCATAACCATCTAAATAAGAGCCAAATATGTTGTAATTATATATTGATAGTTATAAAAAATCTACTTAAAGAATTGTGCTGCTAAAATCTCTAAGGTTGTGACCAA
Organism: Lilium candidum; assembly: GCA_031763035.1. Taxonomy (NCBI): domain Eukaryota; kingdom Viridiplantae; phylum Streptophyta; class Magnoliopsida; order Liliales; family Liliaceae; genus Lilium; species Lilium candidum. The sequence continues at coordinate 5,461 of JAUHJX010427522.1, read as the reverse complement.
ACAAATAATAAATTTAATTTTATACACTTTTATGTACCATTAGTTCTCTAGTTTTCTATTAAAATATTTATTTTTATTTTACTCTATAAAATGATCCATCCTTTTCAAAATAAGATTTAAAAGTTAATAGAGATAAGAGAGTCCACTCTAAGGGAAGATAACCAATGGGGATCCCTACTTATCTAAGATAAAGAAAAAGGTATAATTTTCACTTTTTATAAGATGTCACTTTACCTAAGTTGTTTACATCTATCAAAGTTTGCTTGATAATACCTCTCTTTAGTATTATATTATTATTAATATTTTAATATTAGAATATATGATTATTTGACATGAGTGTGCTATTATATTGTTCAAAATTCTATCATTTAACCTTATTTCCCAACTTTTTTGAAGTTGACAAATTGGAATTGTAATTTAAAGTTTATCCATAACAATATGGTTATACCCATCTTAGAGGTATAGTAATATAAAGCCATATATGATGGAGGAGTTAGGGACCATGTCACTAATATATTACCATAAGCAATCTATAGTATTACTTTGGAAATCTAAAGAATCTAAAATCTTATTTGGGTTCCTTTATTTATAACAATTTTAGTTTTAGGTAGGTTGAAATATATGTTAAAGTTCCTTACCTAATATAAGTAGTATTGTAACAAAGTCCACCATTGGACTAATATTTAAATTAAATTAATTTGTTATTATTTTACCTAAAATAAGTAGTATTGATATGTATATGATAATGGTGTTTGGAATTGTAAAAATTTGAGGGAAGAAACACAACCATAAAAATTATTCATAATTTAAACTTACATCATGTTTTAAGAGAATAAAATATGATTATAATGTTTCCTTTTAGTGTGTAGGTTTTATTAATTATTTAATCTCTTTTTCAGGTTAGTGTTCACAAAAATTTCCCTTGTACCTTATTTTTTAATAGACCACTTATAATAGATATTTTATTTTTAAATTTTAGATCTAAAATTATATAAAAATGTATTAGAAGTTAGATATAAAATCTAATATCATTCTCTATAAGATCAACCAGTACTCCATATTGTTATTATATTATTCTAACTATTTGATTTTTACTTTTAAATACTATTTTCTATATTTAATCAATGAGTTTTTTATACTATTTTACCTTCTAAAATATAACTCTCACAATATTTAATCCATACGAGATAAATAAGGAGAGATAATAATTTTCAATAAAGTTAAAGTTAAATATATTTGGTTAATCAATAATTATTATATAAGAAATTATAATAAGATAAATTTTATTCTTAAGATACCCAATCATTCCCTAATCCCGTCATCAAAGTAAAGAATAATTATTTGAATTTCGGTCATATGGTTGTGTATATCTACATTGAAGGAAGTTTTTGAGGAATGTTTGACAAAGTTATTATTTGAAATTATTTATTCAATAAACAAACTTCCACCAAAGAATAACTTTCTATACTCCTATAGAGTCATTGGTCATATCCACCTATAATGTGTATTTAGGTAGGCAGTCTAGTTTAGTTGTTAAGCCCAATCATAAAAAACCTAGCACATATTTAAACCAATTTTATATAAGGATATAATTTAATAATAAGTTTGTAAAGTAGATTGGAAATAATAGTTATCCTCCACATCCTTCGTGACTCCTAATCATGTAATCTTAGGTAATTATGTGTGAATATTATGTATGATAAATGAAGAAGTACAAAGATAGTAGATGGATAATGAGTAAAAGTTTGGCCAATCAAGAAGGATGAGATTACAGAAAGATGTAGAGAGAAAGAGAAGAAAATATAGAAAATTTGTATATTACCAATTGTATGAGATTGGTGGTTGGTTGGACAAGGGCATGTGGAACTATATTTCTACTAATCCCAAATTTTTTTAAGAAAGATAATATTATCTTAAAAATTGATGTATATTAAAAAATGGGGCTAGATTATGTAATTTTATTCAAGGAATATTTAAATTATGTAGTAACAGTTACATTATCATTTACAAGTATGATAGTCATATATGTGAAGTAATTAATTAATGTACAAAAAGTCATCAATAAAGTATTATATAATAATGAACATAATCATGTAATTATTGTCCACATGAATGTCTATAGCTATTAATTATTATATTTTATACAATATTATGGGAAGGTTAATTCCTATATTTTATATCAAAATCATAAATAACACTTTCAATTCCAAGTTTCTTCATAATAAGAAATATTAGAAATTTACTACTATAGCTTAAATAAAGACTTGTGAATCACACATATTTTCAATGACACCATATATGGGATGTAATTCTTGGAGCCTTCACTCAATCATGATTATAAGATTCTTGGTTTTTTTCTAGGAAGCAAACTTATATCTATTTCTTTATTCATGTAAAATCCTATAGCCAATTATACAGTTACATACCATGATAGATTATTATAGATGATTGTGCAAATTATAGTATTTTAGTTATGAGAAATATGTTATTTTCCTTCATAAGTAGATGCAATATGTTAAACATCAAAGCTACATATAAAGCCTTTTGGTGTACAATTTTAGTCATTAAGAAGTTAAATAGTCTTGTATCCATGTTCTATATAAATTTGTATAATTACTAGCGGTTAGAGGAGGTCAATCCTAGTGAGTCCCAATGTTAAAATAAAAGGCAACAACCTTATAATCTACTTAAATTAAAAGTGAAGAAGTATTATTTATAACTCATCTCCTAACTTGATGATATATTCAAGTTCTAGTTGCCTGAGTTAGAAGATAGAACTGTGTGAAAAATTTCTAGGAAATGATATATCTATGGTTGGGCCATTCAACCGGATCCTCAAAATCAAGAAAAGATAGTATTTTATATTGTCATCACAATTGTATCCCTTTTATCAAGTAGGAAAATATTAAATACTAATCATAATAAATGCCAAGCTTTCCTTGAGATTCAAGCCCTTATTTAGAGGACAACAACTTATTTACAGGAAATGAAAAATAAGGTGGACAATGAATAAATATGTTCTCTTAACACTAAAAATGTGGGTGGCAAAATATTAGAGTTGGGTCAATAGTTACCTATATGTTGATATTTTGTAACCATCTAACCATAAAAAATTAAGAAAAGCCATAAAAGATAAAATGTGTACTAGTGTAGGATTCATAGCATAATAAAGTGTTAGTATTAATAAATAAAATATATTAAAATAGTAGAAGAGTTTTTGCCACAAGCCCCAATTCTCTACGGAGAATGATTTGGCCAATTTCATCATATACATAGACATATCAACCTTCTCAATAGGGTTATTGGTCATAGAAACCCTACCCAAGTTTTAGATACCCACAATTATGGTCTATAGTGACCATAGCTACCCTTAGATCCATATTCTACATGTAAGAAGGTGATGAGACTTGATTAATTTATTGATGTCCACTTGTGCAAGGATGAACTATAGAACATCATTTCAAATCCCTTTTGTAATGACTTATAAAACTCTAAAGAAAAATTAGATGGTACTTTTAGAATAGTTCATGGACTTCTCAAAGTAGTATTTATAAGGTAACTAACCTTTTTTAATCACTCATATTGGTGCAGTGAGGGCATCCAGTATGAAAAAAATATATATAGTTTTTTATATTTAAATGTAGAAATAATTTTGTACATATTAATAATGTAATTATTTAGTTTATTTAAATTTTATTATTGTTCTATTATAAAATTTAAGAAAACTTTCAATAGGAACCCATTTTTTGAACATATAAAACACCATTTTGTTAACTCATTTATACCTGCAAAATATATTTGAGAAGTTTCAGAATGATTCCTCTGTGATTAACTAATAAATATTTGGAGACAGTAAATATCTATAATTTTACCAAAAATGTTTTATAAAAACAGAGTCACTAGAATTATTTTCTATATTCGATAATTGGTAACAAACTCTCTTGAAATACATTTATCCTTTTCTTTTCCAATAAATTTTAGACTTTGTTGAACAAACTCAAACTCAATTATAGAAAGTTATCCATTCTAAATATTATTAGTTGTTTTTGAGAATAGTGTGTTCTTATTAGACTCAATATCAAAGCAACTTTGGAAGAAAATATGCCACACATATTCATATACAACAAACTTCCTTACGACATTTTCCATTGAAAAAATTTCTCTAAATGTGTCATTAAATGGTCCCTCAAAGTTATGTACAATAATTTTTCATCCTTTTATTTTTTTCACATTTCCTATGTAATAACATTAATTCCAATTATTATAAAAGAAGGTTATGAATTAATGTATTTAAAGTTTTGTTTCAATGCAAATGTAGAAGTAAGTTACATAAAGGGTGATATGTAATATGACTAAACTACCCTCAGGACACCAGAGGGAATTTGCGGAATAACCGGAGAAAAACTCTCAACACACACAATCATCAAGGATTTGTGCTCTCTCTATGTACTCTCTAATTTGTGGACAATCTAATTAATTTTGGGTATCAATAACATGTATTGAAAAAAAGGGTCAATTCTGTCTTCAGAGATTTTTCCTAAATTCTAATGTCAAAGAGCGTATGAGTTATCTTATTAAATTTTTATTCATAGTAATTTAAAAAACATATTTATAATTCTAAACCAAATGTATGTCATTGTATAAATCTAATTATAAATGAAATATATACATGAGTACGAAGATCATATTATGTAGATTCACTCTTTATAAATATGAAATCAATCTATAAAGACAATTGATATGAATACCTAGAACAATTATGCATATTTTATCAAATTGCTACCTTCACAAATAAAAAATAAGATATAGATACTTGATCCATCTAAAAATGAAGAGAATCACAATTTTACCAATGGAGGGAATACAAAATCTCTTCAACAATTTTAATAAATTTATTAAACACATACAAATGTGTTTGACAAACCTATAATTTCAATTTCCAAATAGATGTAGTACTACTCATCACTTGGTACCCTGACACCTTAAAAATTTGAGAAACCTTCATGAATTTACATAGTTCCACATAAGTCCATACAAAAACTTCTTAACATTACGTTGAGATAAAAAAATCATTAATTTGACATATCAAATTTATTTTTACCAAAAGAATAGGTGATAGTTGCATTAATCTGAGCTGGCAGAACACGTAACAATCTTTAACAAAATAGTTATGAGAAATAATATTAATATAAACTGTTTAACAACAATGCAGCAATGGAGCATAATCCCAAAAAGTGTTAATAGAAAGAAAGTTCCCAAGTTACAATAATTATTGAAATCACTGAGCAAGTCTCAATAGTAAATTTCAATAAACAGTTTCAAACTGATAAATCAACCTTTAATTTCTCTACTATAATAATGTCAGCACCGATAAAGGATTGTACGGAAGAAAATCATCAACACTGGTATTAACTGTTATGGAATATATATATATATATATATATATATATTAATTAGATTA
>JAUHJX010426411.1:0-10710 GCA_031763035.1 Lilium candidum | reverse complement strand
CTTCGATAAGCGATCATCTTCATATATCGTAGGCCGTGCTTTCCAATTCTTCCTAAATCCCCTGGGAATATGTCCCCGAGCGTGCTGGCTTACCTACTATATGTAGAGATCCTTTAGTGGCTTGGTTCTCGTGGAGCTAAGCTCAAAGTCGGGTGTTGGGTAGGCAAGTACAGAGGTCGGGGGAGCAAGCTGCTATCATTATTTATCTGCTGGTGGCGCAGTACATAACTTAACTATGTCTGGCTGTATATAACCCCTTACACTGTGGTGGGTTCTTTTCCTGGAAAGCTTTTTTTAATCTAGGACCAACCCGACCAGAATTTAGGGATTTCCTCTCTGCCAACGCTCTCCTTACTACGATGACAGATTTGCTGCATTCTGCCTCGTCATCTTCCGATACCAGCGGTTGATCTCCTGAGTCACTTCGTACCCGCGAAACGAAATAGACTTTCTTGTCACCAGGATTCCAGTAGTAAGGACGTTCTTGAGTCAAGTTGCTTTTTCGCTGGAAGTCAAAGATTTGAAAAGCCAATAAACAAGAAACTACGCATAAAGTGTTAGAATCCTGACTTCCTTTCCCTGCGGGCAAGCTACTTCGTTCCTTACCAAGGGGGTCAGAGGCTTCTCTCGGCAAAACGAGTTAGGGATGGCGGAAGGAAGGTTAGATACCTGCTTGTCTTTTTGGTTGAAATAGTCTTCAAACTCCCGAGATGCAGTCTAGACAGCGGGCTCTGGCTCTCCCCTTTCTGACTAGATTGACTCGCCAGGTGAACTTCCTTTATTCTATCCACTGTGACTGACCAATCTTTTTCTATGGTGCCTCTCATATAGTATAGGTACGGCTTTTTCCTCGTTCCAATGCGGGTCCGGCAACACTTCTCTTGCGCTTGCACAGCAATCGAATTGACTCCTCTCACACCCATGACCGCTCACTTTTGGCCTCAGTCAGCGCCCTATTTTTACCTATATCATGGCGAAATAAAGAGGGTTAACAACTCTACTCCATAGGAGGAGTCTGACCATATTACCCTTACTGTTGACTGTTGAGTGTCCTTCCTCAGATGTCGATCCAGTCATTCAGGTTCTTTAGCCCTTGAATAAGGAGATCATAATATTCCAAATACAGATGGTGGAAGGTTAGTGGAGTTTAACTTTATCTTTCTCACCGTCCCTGGCCACCCTCTGCAACAAGACCAGAGACAGCGGCGAGCATTCGCTCAAAGACGTCTCATCCTCCGTACCCTTGATAGCTATTTCCTGCTCCGGCGCAAGATGTTTTTAGATTTGAGGAGTCTGCCAACTGCCAATAGCTATTCTTCTCCTAGCGGGAATTGTACCCGTTGGTGTCGGTAGTCAGGTGATAACATAAGACCACTGAGTCGATTCGATTGGGGTCTCGCAAGGCCCTCTCCTTCTCTCTCCTCCTGTGCTCTCTATATGAGGAGAAGCTTGAACACCGTTTTATTGGGGTAAACTCCGTAGGTCTTTACTAGCGCTCAGTCATCGGACATCCAAGGTGAGCGGGCTTTTTCGGCAAGTGAGCTCTACCACTTATGAGTGGCTTGCACCCTGGACTAGAACCAATAAAAATTCCTCTATAGTTGGATACTCCGGTTGCTTACAAGTTCCTCTTTTCTTTTGAATCCTTTTTGAAAAGTTTAGCCTTGTAATTGACTTGCTTGCTTCTCTCTTTAGTTGCCCCGTTCGCCTCGAGGTGCTGGTTCACTTAGTTCCCTTTCGGCTGCTTGCTATTCGTGCGTAGGGCCCTTCTCTTCGTTCGGTAAGGGGAGAAGGAGCCTACTATAGATAAGCTATCTCCTTCATAACCTCCTCATCTGCTGGAATCTCGCCCATCTTTGATGCCTTGCTCTAGCTTTATTTCTCTCAAAAAGGGGGTGTGCGTAGAGCAGCCAGGTTCAACCAACCGGTCCAGCCATACTGCTAGAGCTATGAAAGAGAACAACTACTTGACTTATATATCCCTAGGTTTTACCGGAATGGAGATATTAGACTTGGAATTAACTAATTAAAGAAAACTAACCTGGCAATGGCTATGGAATCCAGAACATATTTGTTCATCATCATGATGAATCTATTCCGCAACGTAAGCACAAAGCCTAGAAGAAGGGAGAGAGGAAGTCGTCGATTCACTCGACTGCAAAGGAAAGGGATGAAATGGCTCGAGAGAGGATGGGAGTAGATCAAGTTTAATCGCGGCATGCTTCAAGTCTTTGAAGCTACGGAGTTCCTATCTCTTGGCATACCTATAAAGGGGAGGGATACGATCCCCGCTGGAAGGAAGGGGCCTTTGGGCTAGCTGACTTTTGATACGCTTGCTTTTCCTATGCACAGAAATATGGTATAGGTAGTCTCTTAGCTCAACCAATAGGATTAATCGTTGCCTTAGCCCCTTGCTTACCCATATTCTCATATAGGATCGTGAGGACTGACTTCCAGTTTGGGGCAAGGAAGGAGGAAGGAAGGGCCAACTCCTGACAATGGACCTCACACAAGAAGCAAGCAACTAGTTGAGGTGTGGATCGGCCCTTTATCCTATCCTATTTGCAGTCTGAAATTAGCACTGTATCTTTTCGGTACTTTCTAGTAATGAATCCATAGGGGATGGCGAAGCTAGCTTCTTTGCCTCTTTCTTGCTTGTTAATAATAGATTATGATAAGGGGCCGTTCACTACGGGTCTAAAATCGCTGCACTCGCTGGAGGTTTGAAGACGAGTGGCAAAGCCAGGCTCTGAAAAGACCTACTGCTGAATGAGTTGCCATCATATATTCAATATGTAAATGGATTGATCCTCGGAAGCCCCGCTAGTTTGTTAAAGATAAAAGTCCTGCATCTTGATAGGAATTGGCTGTTGAAAGTCCTATGATTCTGGAGGTAACTCAAGTAGAACTGCGAAGGCAGCACCCGAACGACTGCACTTAACAAGAGAACCTGACGCTGGCCTTGGCCTTGGTCTTCTTTAGGAAAGAGACCATAAGAGCCCAGTAGGCTAGTTGAGATGAGTTAAGAGTTATGTAAGCTTGCCCCAGACCACTGTGAGAGAATCTTCCGCAATAGGCCCTGTCTTTCGGCAGTTCCGCAACAACTACAAGGTTTTCATTCGAGATTTGAAGACGCAAGAAATGAAGGTTTGGAACCCGATCTCTCTTACCCTGGGTATAAGAAGAAGAGTGGATCCACCAATATAAATCATACTCATGAGTTTCGGGATGAAGACAAAGAGATCTGGGCAGAAATGGACTGACTTGACTGTCGGGTCTAGCATCATAAGAAAAGAAGTTTGAGTGGAGGGTTGTTCGTGGCGGAAGAGCTCTTTCTTTTGGTGAACTCTTTCCATACGCAATTAGCTATACACAATGAGAAGTCCAGATGATATAATGATTAGTGGGCCTAGGGCAAGGTTATGAAAGTCTTTATTAAGGGCCAACAGTTAAAGTTCATAAAGTGCTCCGATATCGCTAATTTCTTTGCTTTCCCGTCTAAGCCCAACTCCTCGTTGTCATCGCTCGATCACTTCCCTTTCCAAAAAATGGAATTATAGATCAATTATACACAATTAGAGCTTACTTATCCCTTTAACGCGCATACCTGTCCAGAACGTCCCACTACTGACACTATAACGATAACGACGATGCGGGGGAAGGAATGGTATTATATATATCTAGGCCCGGTGCTATAGGACATATGCGAACACATACTTCACAAGCAATGCATTTCTTGCTTCATAAATTCAAAAAGGGGTTTTTTGAGACAGCCAGAAGGAACCTCCACAGAGCGAGACCTTGGACCCTACACGATTTTTCATAAAAAGAAAGATTCGACTACGAGGTTCTCGTACTGCCCAATCAACGTTGGCCTTCCGAAGATATATATATTTTTGTGATGAAGGTCAGAAAGGCGTAGTGCAGGTTATCACTGATAACGTAATGTTGCTAACTATATCGACATCATATGCTCTACTGAAATAGAATAATAAGTAAACTCGGCCAAAAAAAGTCAAAGTCTTGCTAGCTACGATCAACCTCAAGAGCGACTTTATCACTTCTTTCATTATGGGTTAGTCTCATACCGCGAAGAGATTTTTTCTTCTTTTCTCCAAACACTTGATACGTCATGTTATTGATACGCTTTCTCCTTTCGTATATTAAAAAAATAAGAAACTCCTACCATTAGACAGGAACTTCGATGGATCAGCCGCCTGGTTATGGTTGTGTGCGTGACACGCCTAGCTACAAAGTCTATATGTTATCCTTCCCCAAAACAAAAAAAGTAATAGATGCGCCTCAGGTAACAAAGGGACCCCCAGGTACTTAACTTAACAGGAAGAGATACTTCAGTAAACCCCATAATACTAAGAATGCCAAGCTTATATGTCAAGGGCTGGTAAGGTTATTGGCAAAAAAAGCTCCTATTGAACTCGTGACCTATTGAACTTCAGTCCGCACCTCGGAAGGAGTTCTACCCGTTATCATTCCGAATGAGGATGCCCACATAATACTATGCAGGCTCATCAAACAATTCTCGGGGAAAGACGCAACTCATCAACCCGTTGACCCCCGTTCGAGTGCTTTCCTAGTCCTGGCGGTTACCCTTGCGTATATAACACCAACCATCTAAGCAGAACGCCGCTCCTCATTAAAGAAATTACTTCAGCCTGGGCAGATAGCGGGAATCGAACCCGCGTCTTCTCCCTTTCCCATTTTTCAACAAAGACTTCGTAGAGTACCCCCTGAAATTGTTGCAGGCATCTTTCTATACGCTTGCATCCACGTCCCTTAAATCTTAATTCCAAATCGTGGTTCTTTACAAGGACGATCCCCTTCTTCTGATTGTTGATGTTACTGTTAGTCGTTTGAGTCGCCGGAACGGGGTCGGCGTTGGTGTAGTCGACCTGACGACTTGGAGAACTGATAGAATGCGATCCTAGGCGCTTTTTTGTCCAGATTTGATAGATAAAAGTGATAACATTGGCGGGGATTTGGAATTGAATAAAATAACCCTTGATCTTCCGCCAAAGAGTAGGCTCCTGAAGCAAGGGAAAACAAATGCTTATTGCCTCTCCCACCCAGGGAAAGCAAGCAATTAAGTTACTAAATAGCGTAAGATAGGTGCTTTTTTCTTCATTATTTGAAGAGGATCAGGGGTGGCATTCATCTCGTTCGATCGAACCCACGTAGCCGCAGCGGTGATCGTGTGGTGGATTCTGCGCTCTCACGAATGCTCTGGGCTGTAGGCACTGAATCAATTGGAATAACACGCGTGTAGGCTCGGCAGCTACATATTGCTTAGTGGGAGGCCTGTGCTAATCACACTGGTAGGGCTACTTTTCATCTACCACACTTGCTTCCATCTTGTATATGGACTTCTTCTTCGTCAGCGCGTGTCACAGAAGAATGAAAGCCAAGGCAAGCTTACTTTCTAGAGTCATCGTACATTGGGTCCTTTTTAAGTCAGGTTACAAGCGTACTCATCAGGGCTGGCACATGACGAAAGATTGCCAGTCAAAGACTACTAAACTACAGGACCTGTTGAGGAGCTGTCCCCACTTGGTCAGCCATTCCGATCGTATCTATTTAGTGATCAGTGCAAAGACGCAGAAGGAAGTAGCTCATAAAGTAGCTAAACCAATGGCGGGTTAAGTTCTTTGTATGATAAAATCTATCTCTTTCAAGGTTGGGAGACCGAGATGAAAGATAAGAAGTCTTTAGTTTCTATCTGAGCTGCTGCTCGTAGCTTTCTTTGATCATACGCAGAAAGGAAAAACGAAGGGTTTACTGGACCAATCTGATGGCAATGCCGGTTAGAACACCTCATATCAACAGCCGAAGAGGGGGAAAGGGACGAAGGCAAAAAAGCTTGCTTCGCTACCATCTCTTAGGGATTTGGTGGAAAAGCCTGTAATTAGGGCTGAGATGATCCCATTTCTGCAGGAGTACGGAGTACCTAAGCTAAGATCTATACTACTTAAGCTATTAAGCCCCTCTGCGAGAACACCTTTCCAGGGCTTGATTCAATCAGCTATCTTTTTACTCCTCCCCTTCTTCTTTAGAAGCGGCGGGTAACCCTGCGAATGCAGCTATAGCTCAATTCCCCTTTTCTATAATGTATTGTGATAACAAGCTTGTTTAACACAAGATTCAAGGGAGGACTAAGGCTACCAGTCGTGAAGCAGAAAGCTATGTCAAATGGAAAGCCGAAGGCTAAAGTGAGTTCCTATGACAACGAAGTCAGGCCATCACTCTCATCCTAAATGCTCACTGAATTGCTCTTTCATGACTTTCTGACTTGTAGAACCGGACGAGGAGCTGTCTCCCAAGGTAGGTCGTGACGATTTCAACCCTCTACCTATTGGGAGAGCAAAGCTATCGCTTACCTCAACCGGATGCCCCATTTTAACGAAACTGAGTTTATACTCCTTCCGTGCAGGACTTGTTAGGTCTGGCTGGCCAGACAGGAATGGGCAATTTCTTCCAAACCAATCGAATCGGGAATCCACTTTTCTCACTCATTCTCACGAAGCAGAGCGGGGCGAAGGTGGGTGAAGCCTTTAAATGCAAGATTGGACACCTTGAGTAAAGATTTATTTGATTGGCCACTAGCTTAGCATCACAAAGCCCAGCACGGCAATAAAGCATGTAATAGCCTTCCTTTAGCCAAGAAATCCCAAGCACGAGGGTAGCGGTTTCCATTTGGTATGTATTTGGAAAGACTTTTTCATGTCTTTTAGATAGATGGAGATGGGATGGGGATGACTTTCCTCTGTAATAGAAGCTCCCTCGGGTTTAGCAAAAGGAAATCACATAGGAGGTCGACTAGTTGCTATGATGGTCTTGGTTTTATTCCTGTCAACCTCAAACCCCCAACAAAGGCCTAATAAGGCCCGGTAACCGATGATGGCCATAGACCCCCTTAACCCCTCCCCGCCTATTCTCTCATCCCAAAGAGCACTATCATCATGACCGCTAGGACCTTTTGGCTATGGTTTCTTGATCCACTTTATGACTTGACAGCCTCTTTCACGCACCCTGCCTATCCGGATCGAACCAAACCCATTGACAGTAATGCTTTCGATATTTCATCGAATCAAATAGATTTTGCATTTCCAGTATAGCGCTATGGCTACTGAAGGTTAAGTGAAGGCTTCAGTCATGATTAAGTGAAGTAAGCTGAAGAAAGCCGCAGCCGCATAAGCAGATTAAGCTAAGCTCTTTCAGACCCTTACTCAAAGGCGACAAGCCTAGAGCTTGAAGTGCGCTCCAGCTGAAACAACAAAAGCAGATGAAACATTGGGTCCTGAAAGAACACCGCACAGCACAACAAACCGCTAAACCATGTGCGTGATTGCTCGCCTATCATGAGCTTGACTTGTGCTCTAAGAGCATATTATTTATGGGCATTTATGTGTTCACGGAGCTTGTGTTCAGCGAGCCAGCACAGGCTTTGAGGTGTGCCATTTTTCAGAAAGATCTTAAAATTTCTTTCACTCGTACCGTGACGACCTCCGCTATCCTTTACATATGAGTTTGTGCTTGTTGTCTTAGTGAGAAAAGGATACTTGCTTTTTTCTTAGGAGTAAGCCAAGCAAGTCTTTGCATTGATTCCATTTCTTTGCCAGTTCTATTGCTTGGAGTATATAGTTAGGCTATCGAGAAGGCGGCCCTATCTTGCTAGCGAATTAAGGGAGGGAGATAGAACCACTATTAACTACTAGTCAGTAGCGAGCGAACAGGTCTTTGTTAATAGTAAGATATTCATGTTCTATAAAAAAAGTACTAATAGTCAAATGATACCGCTTATAGGATCCTTAATAAACCACTAGACTCTTTTGATGAGGGGAGGCTCTCGAAACCTCTATAAGGTCATTACAGGAATGTTCGGGAGGAGAGGACCCTTTTGACTTCCTACGCGGAGCTAGGAGAAGGAACACGGGAAAGACAAGCGCAAATAGAGGAAGGTCACACTGGACTTGCGTATCTCCTAGTATTTAGGCATTGAAAAAGAGTTCTTTGCCTGCTCAGCCGCAACTCCGGCTAAGCGTCTTGGTCTATTTGCCCATTCCAAAGAAGCAAAAAGTTCGTGTCTTGTGATGAGGTTTTTTTTTTTGTGAGGAAGTAAGGCTAGTCTCTCTTCCAAGGAAGTCTGATCCGTTTACTTGACTAGTTAGTGGTCATGTGGTACGTAAGGTAAGTGAGCTTTTCGCTTAGTTAGCTTACGGCTTAGCTCTCTCTCCGATTCGTAAGGTTTTGAGCAAGTCAATAAATTGTATGGACGTTAACATTAGCATGCGAGAGCATTCGAGAGGGAGTAGAGGAATTTTATCTGGTATCTTATAAGGTGGATAGGTCCGGTGAAGGTAGGTTGACGCAACTCGTCCTCTTCAGCACCCTAACGGAACCTACCCCATGGGTCTGTCACATCGGAAGCTTATTACTTATTCCCTGGCTATATTTGGGCGCTTCGAACGTCGACCACAGCAACAGGTGAAGGACGAAGTTCGCGCGAGAACCGAGGGCCTCAACACGCGTAAGCGTTAGCTTTGGCGGAATTTGCCATTCTGTATCGACCAACTGAACTGATTGGGGAAGCATCAGTGAGCCGAGGGATCCGGTCTGTCTCATGCAGTTCGAATTCTGATTTCCTGGGTACTATCTTTTCTCTATTGTAAGTCTGATGAGAGTGGAAGGCCTGCTGGAACGTCCTGAGCCCGAACTTGACCTTGTTCGGATCCTGGAAATCGACCATCTTTCGCTCTTTTCCCTGACTGGCGGCTAGGAATCAGTACGCCATTAAGCGAAGAGTTTCTTGGGCAGTCGAGGGCTTAATAAAAGCAATCCAACCCGCCGCTATTCGGCATCCGTGTGTGTTATAAAAACTCCCCGCCTAGGAACCCCTAACTGACCCCAAATTCGCAAGAAGGAAGTTTTAACTTAGGAGGGCGTTAAATAAGGCCCCCACCAACCCCTGCCCTGTGGAAAGGGATTCAGTAAGTGTTCCGCGCCTACTGATGAACCTCCCTGGATACAGGGACTCATGAGTATGTGCGATTCATCCTCCCCAGCTCCGGCGGGACCAAGTCCAGGCAACCATCGACGGTTGGTTCGGCCATACAAAGCCACGACCGCCTGAGCCCATGTGTGTGTCTAAAAGTCTTCTGATGAATGCTGTTATAAATAGTCACTCTGGGCGAGCTCTCTGGAAGTCTGTCAAAGGAAAAACAAACCCGTGCAGTTCTGTAACCGTTCCGCACTCGAGGACTTCGGACCCCTCATTGAATAAATTGAGAAGCTTTATGAGCGGCGGCCCCCTATTAGAATATGATAACACACCAGCTTTTCGATGAGAGAAAGCCTGCTTTATAGCTTTCTCGTTTTTATAAATACGCGACCACCAAGGCCTTCAAAATGATTCTGACGGAAGAAGATCGGTCTTTACTTTCGCTTTTTAATTATGGAAAAATAGAAGGTTGAGACTTGCCTCGTGGCTTCTTCAAAGTAGTGAAGTGACTCGCAGAGGCTTCTTTAGATCGTTGAACTCGTGCTTCTCCATAAAATACAAACTCTTCTATAGCGCCTCCCCTTGGCGCGCACCCCCCCCTTCCCTAATGTTATGAGACAGCACTCGCTCAAATGTACTCTCTTCTTGTCTAGGCTTCATCCCCGAAAGATAAGCTGGCGCAAGACAAGCACACTCGTCGGCAAGAAAGATAGGAACTATTGAGGAAGGAAAGCGTTGTTGTAGGGTCTTTGAGATACGAAAATGAACAAGTCTTTGGGATCGGTTGGTTGCAAACAAAGGAAACTGGTTCCCCCTTTTTTCCTATGAGATTCTTCTATTTCGTGCTAGTGGACTGCCCTAATTCTGGTCGGATAAAACACCTCAGAAAAAGAAGGTTGACTTAGCCAATTTAAGTACTCGCTGTCTCGCTTAGCCTAACCAGATAGATTGCTCTCCTAGCTTTTCATGAGGATAAGAGTAACTCCTTCTCAAGATCGCTATAGATATGGAAGGGTTCAGTCCACCCAGATGGTGGAAGTTTAACTCGTGGAAAAGCTCCTGAGATTGTAGATCTATCTGCCTGGATAAGTCTAATCTTGGGCGAGGCGCAGTGTAATCCCAGACAGGGAAAAGGGTCATTAATACAGAAGACAGGCCCCCTTTTCGTTCCTATGTATGGGCAGAGATATAATCAATATGTCTCACATTCTTCTTTCGATGCTCTTTCATGGATTCGTCGTCCATCTTCGCAAGTATAGAATACTCAAAACCAAAACTTCGTTCTTCTCATGTAAAGGATCCGCTTGGACGAGTGGGCTTAGGGGGCAAAAGGCTTAGCCTTGACGGTGAGCCTCTAACCTTTCTTACCAGACAAGTCTAACCTAATAATGAGGTTTATGGTAGTTGAGCTAGTTCTATTCTGAATGATGCATAAACTCTAGGAAGAAGAGATATGTAAAATCATCTTCAGCATGAACCAAGTCGCCGGGTCCTGATGGGTCCGGGGTTCTACAAAAAAGTTGGCTGACCATTAAGGAAGACGTGATCAACTCTGTGTCTAAGTATGGGGTTTTGCCGGGCGACCTAAACCACATAAATCTCGCGCTCATCCCAGTTTCTCGAGAATCCAGATGAGCCCGATTAGGCAACATGCTTTACAAGGTCATCTCCAAAATGCCAACTGGTGTTTCATTTCA
>JAUHJX010425301.1:0-10819 GCA_031763035.1 Lilium candidum | reverse complement strand
GAGGGAGGGGAATGGAGTTTGAGAAATCCTAATCCTAGATCGGTCCAAGCTCCCGAAGATGAGCCACATAGGGGACCTTGTGCATGGGGAGAGAGGAACACCAACCTAGGGGGAGGGGAAGGGTGTTTGAGAAACCCTAACCCTAGATCGGTCCAAGCACTGATACCAGGGCAAAGGAGGAGAGATTTGAGGAAGAAAATGTGTTTGTGTGGTTTAGTTCCTTATTACCCACAAAGGGGTATTTATAGGAGTACAAGTACTATGTTCACACACACCATTACTATTTACACCCCACAATTATCTCCTTGGCTATGCTAAAGCTACCCTTGCCTATGCTATTGCCACTCCTTCACCTAGAGTTGTACATTTACATTAATAATAATTAGCAACTTTCCTAACAATTTCTGTTAGAAAAAACTTTTCCATTTGAATTTCTGTAACGGCTATATCACAATTCTATTTATACCACAATATAATTTAAAATAAATTAGTATAAAATACATTGGGAAGTAGTTTAGAGGTCTCATTATGTAATTGATAGTGAATTTTGCGTTCGCCTGTGTTTTTATTGATACAAGTTAGTGCAGACCTAATCCTTCCATTGCTGGGACTTCGGAAAGAATGAAAAAAACATATTGACCTCTCGTTATTACTTTTTTCGTTGTTACGCCTTACGCCTAAATTACACCATATTCAGTTTCATAATTTATTGGTAAATTATGAGGGTGTTTTGATTGGCTAACCTAAATTTATGTTATCTTGTTATTGTTATTTTTGTGTTCCAAATTAACCCAGTTACATATAATGAATTTTTTAATCATGAATTGTTTACGTCGATGTTGAGTGTCTCATGCTAGCAGTAGCTCCTACAAGCAATGAATGAAAATCTTTTTTATAATTTCTATTTGTCTGTAGACATGTAGATGTGGGTGATCAAGGTGTAAATGATTCTCATTGGCTTCAGCGAGAGCCTGTTTTAGTCACCTCTAATTTCTTTTTTCCTTGTTTGTTATCCTGCTTCTCTTCATGCTAATATCTTTTCCACATTTGTATGGACATACAGCATTGCAATGTGGGATGTTACCATAGGGCAACCATGTGTTAGATATTTCGTCAGCCACACACGATGCGCTAATACTGTGCGTCCTATATCCCTTTATTTTACATCTTATTTCAGCCGTGCCAGTGCTTATGAAAATTGCTTCTTAATCTGATACTAGTTTTTGTCAAAGGCCTCCTTTAATTAAATGGCACACCTTTTTGCAAACTACAGGTGGCTGTAGCTCCGAATGATGAATACCTTTGCAGCGGGGGTGATGATCAAAAAACTGTGAGTGACACTGCCCTCCACTACCTTTGTGCATGACACAGTGCTTGCATTTGTATGCAGCTTTCGTCGAAATCATTAACAATTCTTTCAGCTATACCAATTCAGTTCTGAGTTATGCGACTTTTCAATAGTTATTTTGCATATCAGATTACCCTGTTAAATCTGGTCACATGATTATACTGACATCATCTATGTCTCTGAGTTTATATTCTCAAGCATTATCAAAATTAGATAAGCTGTTGAATGAGATAATTTTAATCAATTCGAGCAATGCAATCCAAGTGATAGATTTGAGTGTGGTAGAAGCCGCTGTAGTTCCAAGATAGGAAGCTGTAATAGTAAAAAAAATTCTTATGATACCGAGTTCAAGAGGCTGGTGGAAAGATTATGCCGATCTAGATCAGTTATTAATTCTGTTGTGAGGACACTACTCTTTCGCTAGAGAGCTCTCCTCAAATAGTTGGAGCCTCATGAGGGGATATCCAACCTAATGGGTTCAGCCAAGCCATGTAGATACCACTTGTCTCCCATAAAATAATTAGTTTCGCACATAAACTATGATATATGCTGCCTCACTAAAACCTGACTGGTAACACCAAGTGGGGAAAACTTGCCTTCACATATGTCGAGCAGCAGAAAAGAGTACAAACCACTCTCCTTTCTCTTCTTTTGTCTACTTCATTTCATGACTTTATTATTATCAAAAGTGAAGCTTTCGTTATTCACGACTCCCTGACTATATTTGTTGTCATAATCGTGGTTATCATGTAACATAGCATATCATATATCGGTCCCCCAAAACACTGTAGGGTATTGTAAGGCGTATTCTGTATCATGAGATACGATGTTGATAGTGTGTCAGTCTCTTATATACGCATGTCTATAAATATACGTATCTACATCATGGGATATCGATCAACCCACCCAACCAATCCCAAATCCCTCTATGGCTGTACTGGTTTGGCTCAATCCTGCGATATGTTGATACACATGCACTAGGCAATCCAATCTTTACCAAGACAACAATAATTTTTTTGATAAAATCCCCCCATGAACATCCCAATTCAATTATTCTCAAATTGATGGACAACTTTGTTGAAATCACACTCAAATCCTCTCTACATTCCCTCAACTCTCGATACAAAGATGAAAAGCGATACCACATTCTACCTCGATGATATCCTTCAATGGGATAAAGGATATCCCATGTAGAAGGAATATTTGCACTCCTCTCAATGATGGGTCTTCTTCTTTTCTTCCAATCTCAACTTTTACAAGCCCGGTATATATGAACTTAAAGAAACTCTAGTCCACTATTGAACTTGGTTCCCAAGCCTTGCATAAAACTTGACTTACTATTTTCACCATATTGCGCCCGATGCGTGATATACTGCCCAGTGCGTGAAGAATGTTGTAACCATTGCACTCGGTGCACAATTCCTACAGTTTGACGGTTATCGTTCGTTCTGGTGCCCCTTAGTCTTCAGTAATGTAAGTAGCAATAGTTGCGCCTCGTGGAAATTTCCTACATACCCCTAAGATACCACACAACCCAAAAATATGGACTAAAATCTAAGATACCACACAACCCAAGAATATGGACTAAAATCTAAGATACCGCACAATTGATGCACTTCTCATAACACTCAACATACAAGCCACCATTCTCTTACTATTGAACACTCTTGCATTGATCACTGTTTATTGCCAAGGATTCCTCGACACCCGAAACCCGAGTGTGGCCCTGCTCAATAAAACATTGAGATTTCTGACCATCACATGTAAGTATCCTCTTCCCATGGTAGGCCTCAATGATATTTCATTTCGATGAAGATTCGGAATATGATATACATTGGAGAGTTCTCATGAAACCATTGGAAGTCGAAGAGTCTCAACTCCAAAGACCTTATGTGAAGTGTTCCCCATTGGTTTGTATGGCAAAAACCATTCCTTCTGGTTTTTTATCACTTCATCCTTCACCTCTTTTTCGTTGCCTTCGATGTAACTCATTCATGCCTGTTTCATATGCCTTTTTCTTCGGGGAATCAAATAAGAGAGGTTGCTTCTTCCCACACATGTAACAAATATGTTCCGCCAAGGAAATGGTTCTTCTCCCACTTAAGCCTCCACCCCTCTATAAGGTATTCTCCCTCCTTTGTTGAGCCGCCATTGCCCGAGTACCATTTTCTTCCTCCTTTGACCGGAGGTTGTCAGTAAGATCAGTGTCCCTTTCATTTGCTCCAAGTTCAATAAAAACATATAGTAGAGTTTGTCCGTTTTATTCCAGTCGCCCCCAATCTCATCATGGGGTGATCGAAGCTCACTCAGATGAGGACATTATCCTTCACCTATCATCAAGGCATTAAGTTCCCAATTGGCAACATCATATGTGCTATCAAGGGCTCACTTAGATGAGAGTGATACCCTCCACCTATCATTAATGCATTGAATTTCCAATTGGCAACACCTTCCGTACTATCAAGGGTGGTGAAATCCTCTGTTGTCGTGTGTCTATATATATTGTTGTGGAAAGCGTGAAGGCCAAGATAGAAACCTGGGAAGGAGCCAGAAGGCCTGAAAGAGGGCAAGAAAGGCCGAATCTCATGCTCCACATCCAATCCAAAACTAACTGTTCATAGGTGGAGTAGCCATTCTACATATTTTCATGAGATTACAAGGATTGCTTTACTGATGTGGTTCTAAACTCAAGATGTCCCCTCTTTCGGGCGTGACTTATGTTTGCATAACTGACGTGTGGACATTGATAGCGTGACTTATGTGAAGCACATTGGGCCGAAGAATAGATTTCTCTAATTTCATTTAGAGAAAGTGATAGATTGAGATGATTGGTGTGGTTGATATAATTAGCCCATTTAGGGTCAGTATATATACACAACTACATGTGATATGTATGCACGCTATCACTGAAATCTTAGACTTCTAACGAAACAAGTACACCCAGGTATAACCAAAGAAATCATCAATGAAGCTCACATAATAAAGAAAACCGGAAGGACATGTAGCAGGACTCCGGAGGAATCCGGGTCTTTGAATGAACAAGATCAAAAGGGGCAGATGAGCCCTACTAGCCAAGGCCTGAGCTGAGAACTAACCCAAATCACAAGAAGAATAATGAGAAAATCCCGAAGGAGAGTCGGGTCAAGTGCACTGGAACGAATAAGGCTCCGAAGTTTAGGAGGAAACAAACGAACGAGGCATCTCTGCCACATGTCAACAGTTGAAGTTGCGCCATAAAAGACCGAAAATAACGGGGACAAAGATATAGATACTCATAATTGTAAAGATTCCCCACAAGACGACCAACACCAACCCACCGTTCAGAATGAGGATCATGCACAATGCCAACAAAGGCATCAAAGAAGCAATAAAAAAACACATGAGAATGAGTCAACCGTCCATAGGGATCAAGCATGAATGATCATGCCACAACGAACTACAGAGAGGTGAGCCAAAAGCTGTGTGAACAATGGATAAAACAACAATGCAAACGACTCTGGTTAGAATGGAGGCATCACGTCATGTGGTATGAAGCACCAAATGAAAGATCCAAGGAGAAGAAATCAATCGTAACAGGGCCTGAGAGATGTCATACCCGACATCTTGGAAGTCCCCAATTTTTTGTAAACGAGTATTGCACCTATGGTGTCGGTGCTCGAAATGTCAAATATTTACTATGGAGGGTAAGGACGTTTTTCCTAATGATTTCTCTTTGCATTATCTTTGGATCTAAATGGGTTTTTCCCTTGTCGACATACAATATATTAAGTAATTGAAACTAAATAATCAAATCTCTTATGGTGTTAATAACAAAGTCTACTGTGCATACGAACTTCATGCAAAATAAAGATTGAGTTGCTTCCCTAAAAAAAGAACCACCAAAGAATTCAGGGGTAAACCTTGTCTAATACGGTTCAAGATTGCTATATCCTGGACGAAATGTAGCCCTTTTGCTTATGTCAAGGACTAGGATACACCACCTATTATACGATACCGACTATGTACTCTACGATACTAATACCTATGATCATAGTAAGAGTTATCATACCTCCGTTCCTCAAACATGTACGTGTACGTAAGGTTGAAAATGTTGGTATCAAGCACGTGCTCTATATATATACACATTGAAAATGTCAGTATCAAGCTATATATATATATATATATATATATATAAAGCTTTGGAATTAAGGACACAGACAATTTCATATTGATAGTGTAGAAACATTACGATTGGAAATATTGACGACTAGGTAAAACTAGAGGTTTCTATCCTGTTAGTTCTGTGCGGCGGCTGAAAAATATTTACAATTAGGTAAAATTGGGGACTGTCTAAACCAACCTATAATTCAGGGTTGTATAACCATGGTTCACTGTTTCAGCCGAAAGTGAAACGAAATGGCCGAAATGTTTAAGTTTCGGCCAATACCGAAGTGAAACAGATCCGTTTCGGTCGAAACAACACTCAAGTCCTCAAGAGTGTAATCAGTTATTAAAAAAATCAATGGAAAATGTGGCCCGACACTAAAAAATGTTGTTGGATTCAAGGTGCTCTCCCGTATCTTGTCCCCCTTTTTTTTTCCAACTTACATCTTTTTTCAATAAAATCTAAACCACCCGAAACCGCTGAAATGGCCGAAATGGAATGTTTTGCTCAAGGACCGGGACCACAACTTTGAACAATGTGTATAACTAAATGTTGAATAAGATGTGTGGGAATGTAATTTTAAATGTGAACATCATTGGGGGTGCAAGATGAAAAGATTAACACTTGCTTAAAATTCCTTTGATTTGTTGGGATCTGCTCATGGGATATGTTGGGGTCCCCATGCAATAACCGTTTTCTAGTCCTTGACTTAGTAGTAATTCTCGTAAGTGAAGGAGCACACAGTTTTTCAAAATGGGTAGCTAAAGCTTATGATGTATTGTGATATTTTGATCAGGTAACAAGAAAGAAGATAGAGAAATAGGCATATTTTAGTGACCACCCCGTGTCTTGTGTTAAGGGATGGCCCCTTCGACAATGAAGTTCATATGTGAGTAAAGGCTATATCCCCTTTCTGTTGAAGTATTACTACTAAATATATTGCTATATGTTTTTTGCTCAGAAATTAACATGGGGGAGGGACGAGTTAAGCCCGCGATATGAAAGGAATTGTATATGAATTACTTGTATGTATTGCTTGATTGGTTGGTCATTTTTCTTTATGATTTAGTTTGTTAATTATGAAAAGGGAGAAACAAAATATTTTTGCAAAGACGGAAGTATTTTGATCCTCATAGATTGAGAGGAAAAATTATATATTGGAAATGAAATATTGCTGGAATTGTGGAACAAGTTAAAGTTGGTTTTCCAATATATGTTCCTCAAAGATGTGGGAACCAAATTGCTCACCAAAGATTTTAAGCATGCTGAAGTTCTCTTTCTGAATTGCAATTAACTGGCTGATTTCCTTTTGCTTTGTCTTCCACTCGGTGCCTTGTCATCTCTTCGATTTTGTAGGATCTAATTAGTGATCTTCGGTCACATTGTTTTTCCATTTACTTTAGCCATGCTTCAAATTTGTTAGGCTTTGTTGGTTAGAGCTTTATTCTTTCATGTCGTACTTCTCTTTCCTTTCAGTTTATTTCTAGTAAGGAAGAACTTTGGAAATATCCTGAATTACGCTGACATAGATATATACAGTTTAGCCCATTTGTGTTTTAGAAAACTGATCATCTTGTGCAACACGATGGTTTGATTGACAGGTTCTGTATCATAGCAAAAGAGGATCACATTTAAACTGGCGCCTTTCCCATCAGCTAACCGGGAATGAATAGTTTTACTTGTGTTGGAGCTCCATGGTGGCATGTCAGGTGCTGTTGGCAGGCACCAAATGTATCTATTTTTATATTTATAACCATAAACATATTTATAGCCAGTATCTATGTTGCGACTGTAGGAATATTTATAACCGATAAAACTGTGACTTGGCTGGCAACTTCATCTTTTACATGCTTTATATTATGAAAACATAGTTTGTTACATATTTATATGAAGTAATGTAACCCTTTGAGATTCCTGCATAAAGTCATGATGATGGTTGGTTTTAAATCATCGCAGCAACCTCAAGTGCTTTATTTGCTCTAAACTGAGTAGTGTTCTTCCTATCTCCAAGCATCATATTTGTCTTTGTTAGTGGAGCGATTTGATGCTAGCTGCTGGGTCATGCTCGGAAATTTTCAATTTAGAGAAGCAGTACTGCTAAAACTGCAATTCAAGTTTCCGTTTGCAGTACGTTGGATGCTTGTGCTTGGTCTTGACCGATACAAAGTCTCCTGCTCTGGTGCAAGCTGATCTTGTCCCCTCTTTCTTTCCTGTAAATAACATTGTTGGGAAGTAATTAGTGACGCCGGGGTTTAAAACTATTATAAATTCCAATTCCTGCATTTACCCATCCAAAGAAGGTTAGGTTTCACTACAAAGACTAATACCTTTTCCTTATACTTCTCTTCCTCCTCTTCTTGTCTCAACAAAGTATACTCTTGAAGCATTGCCAAAAGAGGCACCTGTACAATAAAGGTAAATGTTCTAAATAAAATTTGACACTGTATAATGCTTACGTAAAAAAGTATGCTTGAGACCAAATTTGTAAAACTCAAAACCATCTGTCACTGGTTTTTATGAGTTGTACTCAAGTTTCCGTTTTAAGGGGATTGGTATCTGATGTCAAAGTCGGTTTTGTAACTTTTTTTTATGTTTACATGTTTATTATTTATAAAAACCTGGATTTCTTCCTGATTCATTTTTTTTTTCTTGTAGCAGCCAAAATTCCTTCAAATCTTGAAATGGGGGAATTTTGTTAGATATGACCTTCCTCTGGTGAGAAGTATACTACAAGTAATGGTATATTTTTATTGATGAGAAACAAAATCATTGTAGAGAGGGATTCAAAGTGTTCTCTCTTATGAGTAAGAATCTAAGAATCTATCCAATGAAGTAGGATATGTTGGAAGAGAAACATAAATAATTGTTTTAAAACTTGATGAGTCGACTCGTGACTCACCTGAGTTAACTTGACTCGGGCAAAATTCGAGTTGAGTCGCTAGGTTAACCCTATTCCATCGAGTTCTGATCAAGTTGTATAAAATAGACAAGTTTTATTGAGTTCTTGCATAATAGATACAAATCGAGAGTACAAATTTGTTTCTTGGGCACTTTGAGTCTTGATAACTGATTTTTATGGATTACAAAAGAGTAGTGGTGGAGGGAAAGAGATCAATTTCTAGGGCATTATACGAAGAAATAAGGGAAGATGAGAGAGGAAGACCATATCAGTTCTGATGTAGCAGCAGCTCTAGTTCATTGACAACGACAGTTCTAGTTCATCGGCGACAAACAAATTCATCATCACCACTGCAAGCCGTCTAGATCTGGCTATCAACCAACTTATCTCATTCTTTGGTGATGCGAGATGGGAATGATCCCAAAAAAAACCAAAAAAAACCCTAGATATGTATTTATCCCACCGTAGTTTCTCTTGGGGTAATCCTTATTATTTATAACTACCGCTCATGTCACCCAGTTGGTGTCTTGATTATTTATAGAGGCACCCCCTTGATTTAACCTATGTATCAGGGAACTTAAATATCCTTTTTGCCTGAGTTTTCACAGCTGAGTCTTTCCAAGTTTTCGAGTCATCCCGACCCGATAGTTTTGAGTCAGGTCGAGTTTTCGAGTCTTAAAACATAGCATAAAATGTAGTAGTTTTCGAGCTTTAAAACATTGTATTAAATGTAGGATTTAGCTCGTAAATCCTTTGCCTCCTTATTTTGGATGTGTTTTGGACTGTTTGTGAAACTCTATGGGGCGGAATCAATGGTTGGTAATCAATTGAAGTATAATAAATTGTCTTTAAGTGTATTTGTACTCACTTTTTTTTATCCTCGCTTCTGTTAGAAAACTTTGTTTGTGGGCCTATTTATTTCAATTATTGACTTGCTCTGCTTATCTGGATTAGATCTCAAGTTACTTTCGGGAAAATGTTATCATTTGGATATTCTTCCCACTTCCTAGTGTAATTCTCTTATCAAGTCTAAAATTATCTCTACTGTGAAAACTAAATCTGTAAGTTTTGCAATATATGAGCCTGGAAGGAAATTACACAAACTTATGAAGAAAATTACCCAAAGCCCATTGTGGCTAACTTCATCATATAGGAAAACTTTCTTTCTTTCCTCTTTCCAGAACTTTGTCTTTATTATTAGCAATTCCACAAAATCTGTATTTTAGCTTAGCATATATTCTCAGATCAAACATTTTTGATTTAATATAACAATATCTTACTTGGAATTTTGTTGGCTGTTAATCTGGCGCATTCTGCTCTTCTCAAGTTCCTGTGGGAGCCTCTGCTTACCGAGTAACGGTTCTCATTATGTAAATACAGACTCAATAAATTGACATGTTGATGGTATAGTGAAATTTTTTAATGTTATTTAGAGAAGATGGAGAACCAAGCTATATTCTTCCAACCAACGCTCTTCAATACACGATACCATCCATTTGTCGACTTTCCCTATTATATCTTTTCGACTACTAGCTTCTTCTCTTGCTTTTGATATATAACCATCCATATTAAGTTCTTTAAAAATGGTCCCCCTATTCAGGAACTAGCTTATTAGTAATAATTCTAAATGCCTATCTTTTTACCCTGGAACAAAGAGAGGAAGCTCTAGTATGGAGACCTTAGGAGGGAAGATTGATTAAGGAGGAGAGTCAAGGTACCCAGAACTTAGACTTGATTATGGGAGAGTATTCTTTAAATGTCACATCTTATGTGTGGAATCTTTAGTACAAGTGAACTGAGGAGGAAAGAGTGATTGAGTAAGAGGGAGAGCTAAAGTATTTCTGGTACCTTGACTTGTAGTTGGGAGATTTATCTTCAAAGGCTGGACCTTCTATTCTGAATTCTGAGTACGAGTGAACTAGGGAGAGATGGTGGATTGAGTAAGAGGACGAGTTAGAGTATCTTACGATCAGTTGGGAGAGTATTCTTCAAATTTCATATTCTCTTTATTATAACCCTTAATATATATAGTAGCTTGTAAGTTTTGGGATTAATCAAATGCATAATAAATATCACCGGAAGGCGATATCAAATAAAAAAAAGATTCAAAATGAATCATCCAAAAATAAATTTGTTAAAAATAAAACATAAGATATAACATGGTGCAAAAGAGATAATCATTGTTAAAGCAAAAGACGCAATGCTAATCACTATAAAAATAGAGTCCATAGTGATGAATAAAGATATCAATGAGCACAATAAATGCATCTGATTAACTTAAAAGCTTTCAAAGTTCTATTGGAACATGGATAAGGCTAGAGATGTGAACCCCACTGTGAGTTGAGGGAAAAGAGAAATAGTTTGGACTCTCTTGGTTCATCGGACATTCTTGGGGATTAAGAAAATAAAGGATGGTAGAAATATAGAC